>CANTAL010000477.1:0-99954 GCA_947650365.1 Chamaelirium japonicum | reverse complement strand
TAACAAATTTTCAAACTTGTAGAGTGGCATTTTCGATCATAGCCTACTTTTGATCGGGTAAGAAACCTCTTATATTTGAAACCTCTTGTATTTGAAACCTATGCAGAGGTTTTAAAAATTTATAAAATTTGGTGGGTGTGCTATCTATGACAAGTTGAACATCCTTACCAAAATTCATCAAATTCTAAAACTTCTAGGGACATCAAATGTTAGAAGATTTATCGACCGTTAATTTTAATATCATATTTGATTCCTCTAAAGGTTTTAGAATTTAATGATTTTTTTGTGAGGATGATCAGCTTGCCATAGAGAGTATTTCCACCATGTTTTATCAAATTATGAAACCTCTACGCAAGTTTTGCATATAAGAGGTTTCTCAACGGATCACCCCCATATATAATGCTATTGTGATTTTTTTCTTGAGTTGTCGATTGTATAGAGAAAAGAGAATGATCCCCCCCCCCCCCTGAAAATTTGATTTTTTCCCTCGTTCCGTCACTTAACCGTGAGTTGTCGCTAGTCAACAGCCCCAAAATATGATTGGACCACTTAATCCTTGACTCTCTGTCTATGGTACACGTGTTAACATCAGAGAGGGCCTCCTCTCTCTCTCTCTCTCTCTCTCTCTCTCTCTCACACACACACACACACACACACACACACACATGTTGGCAGCTGCGCCTGTCATAGAAAAGAGTGCAAGGAAGGGGGAGCTCACAATCTCCCTCTTTACTGTTGGTGGCGCCCACCGGAGAAGGAGGTGTGGGGAGGACGAAGTGGTGGCCCAAACAATTGTAATAATTATAGGGATAGAGTGATAAATTGGTATAACATTTATAATTAGGGGGAGTTGGCGATAAGCCGTTTAGAGAAGATGCTTTTAAGCACTAGTCCTAATTGATACTCCATAGTTTCTACAGTGACTTTACTCTAGCAGTAATATTCCTAAATATATATTCGGATGCTACAGGAAAATTACTGTAACAATCAAATTTATACTCCGCTAACCCGAATTTGTACTCCAAGTTCTGTAGCTACAATGATTTCAATTCGGGGTAATGAAGTATAAATTTAGATGTATATGGAGTATAAATAGGCTTGTCAATGGATCGGATTCGGGGGCCGGATCAGTGTATAACTGAATCCGATTTGAATAGCAATATGCCCGATCCGAATCCGATGGAAATTGCAATCTTTGGTTTGAGTCCGAATCTGTCGGATAATCTGAGATCCGAATCTGAATATTCGTTTAGAAACAAAAGAAGAAAAATTACTAAACTATCCTCAAATAATGGATTCAAAACAAATTCTTTTTATCTTCTTTTTCAATGCAAAGGTTATAATAGAAAGTATAGGTAAAGAGGGCACTTGTCAAAGTATATATAATAGATATGTTAGGTTTTAAATATCTATTATAATACCTAGATCCAAAGGTTGTTGTTCAATGATTATGTTAGATAATATCGGATCAGATCTTAATCGAATCGGATCAGGGTAGACTTGGATCCAATTCGATTATGTTTTGAATCAAATCAGATCGATCATTTTTAATCTGATATCGGATCAAAAAATTACTACTAGATTCGGGCTATTGGATTGAATTCGGCTCGAATTCGGATCATGATCCGCTCCATTGACAAGCCTAAGTATAAATTCGATTGTTATAGTGAAGTCACTGTAGCAGCTACAATGATTTCACTGCATCAACCAAAGTTATACTCCAAAATAAGACTGCTACAATAAAATCACTGTAGTAGTCATGGAGTATAAATTTAGGTGTATATGGAGTATAAATTATGTTGTTACAGTAAAATCACTGTTTTTTAGGTTTACTATTAGTGATTTTATTGTATAATATATTATATATGTAAAAAAAAATTATATATCAGGTTCTACAGGGATAGTTAGAGGGGTAAAATGATCAATTAAAAAAATTGAGTGGACGAGACTTAATGCACTACGAAACAGTTAATATGGTTTATCAAAACACGGGATTAGTTGGAGGTCCCATAGACTAATTACACCTTATAATTATTAAAGTAAGTAATAATTCGGGGCAACAAAGTAAGGACGGCCTTTATAACAGAGGGGACGAAGTGGTGGCCCGGACACGGAAAGGCTTCGGATTTGTATGAAATAGGGACGCCACGTGTTTACCTCACCTCCATATACTGTCACACCACTCCTGTCCTCTTCCATCGTCTCAGATCTGGTAGGGCCCATACTCCCAGAAGAGGCCCAAGTGTCCTCTTTGGGCCCCACCTATCTCCCCTAAGAGGAGATGACGTGGGTTATACAATATGGCCTCTCATCCTTTGGGCCCAGGACCCAGCCTGCGTTTTTCCACAGCCGGACAACTCCGGTCGGAAACGGAGCCCATCGCACATTTTGGCATCCTCTGCAAGAAAAAAAAAATCCCACAAAGGTCCCTGACAACAGATGGGTGTGGTGATAAGGACGACCAGAAGATTCATTTTATCTAAAGTCCCTGTTCAAAAGATCCGTTAGATAAAAAGGACCGTCAAAAGTTCAAATAACTTCACATCTGGCCTCGTCTTTCTTCCATTTCTCCAGCTAGGGCAAAGGCGGTCTTGGGCAGCATAGGTGGCGGTGATAACAGGCGCGAGCAGCAGCGACGCAGCTGCTAGACACCACCGGGCCGACGAGCAGCAGAGACGAGAAGCCACAGGGGGCGGATGGGTTCGGTTTAGGATTATGTTTATGATTGGGGTAATGTGCGTAAGGTCCCTGACAACATATCACTATAGTGATAAGGGCTGATAGCAAGATGCCTTTGCACCAGGTCCTCTCGTTTGGAAAAAGTCCATTTTACCCTTTGATCATTTGAAAAATAACCATTTTGCCCCTACTTGAAGCTTTACAATGAAATCACTTAAAAAGTAACATTCCGGTAATATAGAGTAACATTTGCTACAATGATTTTACTGTAGCAAAAAAAAAAAAAGCTTTGATATTTTTTTGCTATAGTGAAATCACTGTAGCAATTATTACTCTTTTATCACCGAGTTGCTACTTTTTCTGGCATTTTAGCAATTGTTGCTCTTTATTATCGAATTGAGTAAAAATTGCTATAGTGATTTCACTGTAGCAAAAAATATTTTATCGAGATTTCTCAAAAAAAAAAAAAAACTACTACAGTGAAATCACTGCGGCAATTGTTATTCAATTCGATAGTAAAGAGTAACAATTACAGATTGTAGCTTTTTATTGCAGATTGTTACTCGTTATTACCGAATTGAGTAACAATTGACACGGTGATTTTACTGTTGCAATTTTTTTAATCTATTTTTTTTTTTAAAAAAATTGCTACAATGAAATCACTGTAGCAAACCCATGGGTTAAGCTCTGTAGCGACGAGGATGAAGGGACAATGAATTGAGGGATAGTCTAGTCATTAAATGGGGATAAAAGTCATGTGTGGTACTTGTTCCAACTACATCATTTTTCGGAGGGACCTGATGTACACCATCTTGTTGCCTGTCATTCTCCTTAAACTGTTCTCTTGTTAGTGACCTCTCATTAAGTTTCCCTTTATGATTTTCAAGTCTAGGGTTCAAATTATGGTTTATAAATCTTAGGGTTTAGGATTAGGTTTAGTTTTAAAAAGAAGTGGCATGAAATCGATATGAAATCTAAATTTATAGTACAATGAGGGGGTGTTTTTATTCTAACAATATGGCTGTCCTGTAGGTGAGTTGATGTTTTTGACCAGAGACCAATCACTAAGCTCCCCCCTCCTCCTGAAAAAAAAATAAAAGAAAAATACCCACAAAGGCCCGTCGGTCCTTCCCGACCGACATGGGCGAACAAGTCTAAGCCCATGGTGCACTCTTGTCCTCATCTATCTACTATCTATCGATGGATGATGCATGCTTGGATGACATGCATAATCCATGACATGCAACTCTTTGCACGGATGACGTGGCTAGAGGATGGGGCTCGAGTCTTTGTTGATCTTGTCCTCATCCGATTGCCCTTTGAGCTCGGTGCGTTTTAGGTGGTACCATGCTAGGCCATGTCATCCGTGCAAAGATTTGCATGTCATGCCATCCAAGCGTGCATCATCCATCGATAGGTAGATGAGGACGAGAGTGCAATATGGGCGCTTAGCCGTGCTCGAGCCTTTGTTGATCTTGTCCGCATCGGAATGCCATTTGAGCTCGGTACGTTTTAGACCTTCTGTGGTACCATGCTAGCAAATGTCTACCCTTTACTTCTGGAAACCAGCTGGTCTTCCTTAATTGCCACAGGTCCCATTCCCTACTATTTTGTTGTAGGGAGGGCAAAGTTGTAAAATAATAGCAATAAGTTTTTGTTCTTTCTTTTGCCGTACGAACTATGGAGGACAAAAACAAAATATGACTAATGTGTCTAGGGTCTCCGATAGCAAATAGATTAAGTGAACAGGACCCCAAGAGACTGGTTTAATCTAAGGTCTCTGGTCCAATAGATCAGTTCGGTGAAAAGGACCCAAACATTCTACTTAAACCCCAAAATGTCCTTATCGACTAGCTCTTGAGTAGGGTGGAGGAGGCGAGCGCGAGCAGCTATGCTGAGCCAGGCATGAGCAACAAAAGGTTGTGGCAGCAGGCACGAGTAGAGACCTCGAGTCGCAGCGGCTTGCTGCCGCCGTCGCCCCGGTGGAGCGAGTAGCGAAGAGGAGGAGCTGTGACTTAGGGTTCGGTTTTGGGTCCGGTTTGGATTTGTTTTAGGATTCTTACGTCTGGGGTTCATCCCATGGCCTATAGATATTAGGTTTCAGGGTTAGGTTTAGAATTTAGGGTTTGGGTATAGAAGAGTGGTATGAAATAAAAATTTGAAGTAGAGTGAGGGTATTTTTGTCCACCGGGTTGTCTATCCTTTAGCTAAAACCAATCTCTTTTGAGAGACCGTCCACTAGGTCCCCCAACAAAATATCTAGCATTTATAAAATTAAATTTGAATTTGAAGTTCAAAAATATCAATTATCATTGTTAATTACGAAAAAAAGTTGTTTTATTATGGTAAAAAAAATTTACATGGTTTTAGCTTCTCTAAAGTGGATCAGCTTACTGTCACCGTCAGTATGCCGACACAGTGCTCTGATCAGATCATCGTGAGGTGAAATCATGGGGAGGAGAAGACACTGCAAGTCTGCAACTACTTGCAAGGTAGAGGGAAATAATGGGTACCACGGCAGGCTCAATTGTTCCTCATGATCACTCGCGGGTCTGGTTATTCGTCAACACATTGAGAAAACAACTAACTCCTCTCAGAATGGCGACAGATCACCAAATTCTCCCTCTGGACCAGCTTCGCACCCCAACCCCATCTCCTAGTGCACAAAGTGTTGGGATTAGTGTGTCATGTTCGAATTAAATCCTATTATCAGAGTCACAGTGGAAGCAAAAGATAGATCCGAGGATCTCATGATGTATGTTTCATTACAATTAACTCTACAAAACAATCTACATGTAAATCTATGATCTTAGCATATGTGTGGACACCCTAGAGGCATAATACGACTTACGACAGATATGCATGCATGTAGTTAGGTGTTTAGAACCATCATACCTTATGGATCTATGATCCGAAGAGAACGAAACGATGATGAACCGCACGTGAATTGCAAGGGAAGCTGTCAGATAGCATAATGTCCTTTGTGAAGGGAGGAATCTGTTGTAGCTCGTGTGTCCTGAGCGTGGATTTTTTGTATTAACATTAATAAAGATGACTTTGGTTATTGCTTTAATTAGAATACTACTTTGGTATATGTTAATACACATATAATAAAGGACCCTAGGGAACACAGTAGGTCATTGAGGCGCATGGTGGATCCATGCTTGGGAGACCCAGTGGACCAGTTGTGTGTAAATCTAGAACTAGTTCACAGCTTAGGTGATGCCGGTCGCTTCACCGAGAACAAGCTGTTGGCATGTAGAGGATGTGGTAAAGTCTCCACCATGGGAACGTGGAATTCCCATTCACCTGACCAAGTACGATGATCGTGTTGAACAGAAACTAAGACGGTGCACAATTCAGTGATTTAGACACTGGTGCATAAACCGTCTTACTATTATAGATAATCTGTCCTTAACCCTGAGAGACCATGTACACTGGGCCAACCAGTTGTGTGGTGCTTTGATGTGCCAATATGTGCGAACCTTCTATAGTGCAATACCACGGTACGTTGGATTACCCGGCTGGCGCTTGAGTGATAACTAATCCCTACAGGTTATCCGACGTCCAGTGTTGGATGTGTGCGTTTTGATGAGTCAATCTGTCTACACAGTTAACCCAAGCCTGGTGGTTGTCAGTATGACTGATGATGTTCCGGATGCTAGGCATAGCACTGGAAGGTGTGTGGTATTATAGATGATAAGTCATTAATTCCTAGTCAAATGATCGATCGGGATCTGACGGTGCTTCCCACCGCCCGAGTCGTATCATGGCACCAGTAATAGGAGGGACTAATGATTATCAGAGTATAGTAGAGAACAGGGTTACAAGGGAGTAACATAAGTTTAGGATCACTAGAGTTCAACTCACGTCGCACTCTGGATAGTTACGCGGGTTAATCGGATTAGGACTGATTAACGGAACTTTCGGTGTGTCACCGGAATAGTTAATCAGGGATCCGGTTGGAGCTAGAGATCCCGAACCCTAAAGGTTCCACCCTGTCGTTGTGTATATAAATTGTTCCCCGACCTGGTTGGATACGTTGGATGCGAAGTAGCGCGATGGAGCCCAAACCCGGACCCTAAAAACCTAATTCACATGTGTTAGGGGTCGTAGGGGTATTTTGGTAAATACTGAAATATGACTTCGAACATATTGAATATGGATCTTAGAATGAGCGGAATAATTCCAGGAGCTCATAGGCACTGACGGAACTCGATTCCGAGTAGCGCACCTCACTCAATCTCTCTTTCAATTTTTCACTTTTCGTAAAGAACGTTTTCGTCCAGGCTTCATGATAGGCTTGTGGAAACCCTAAAAACCGCCCCCTCTCATCCCTATCTATTAGGGGCCGGCCCTAGCTTGCTTGTAGAACTAGGAGACCGGCCCTATAAGAGGAATAGAGAGGGAGGGGCCGGCCCTAGCTTCTCCCCTCTCCAAAATCCGAACCCCCTCTCCCTCTCTCCCTCTCTGAGGTTTCGGCCAAGGAAGAAAGAGGAAGAAGAAGGAAGAAGGAAGGAGAAGGAAGAAGAGAGAAAGAGAAGGAGGTGATCTCGCAGCTAGCCATCATCTTCGCAACGAATTCCTCCGTCGGCTCGTAGTCCTTGCACTCAGAGATAGGACTTCGAGGATTCCTCAATTCGCAAAGGACAAGGTGCTATCCGACAGCTTCCCTTGCAATTCACGTGTGGTTCATCATTGTTCCGTTCTCTCTGGATTATAGATCCACAAGGTATGATGATTCTAAACACCTAACTAGATGCATGCATGTCTTCCGTAGATCGTAGTATGCCTCTAGGGTGTCCGCATATAAGCTTAGATCATAGATTTGCATATAGATTGTTTTGTAGAATTAATTGTAATGAAACATACACTGTATCTTTGGATCTATCTTTTGCTTCCGCTGCGGCTCTGATAAGCGGATCCAATTCCAACAGAATCCTCAAAGTTTTATCTCTGAGTGCAAGGACTACGAGTTGACGGAGGATTACATTGCGAAGATGATAGCGAGCCACGACGACTCCTCCTTCTCTTTCTCACTTCTTCCTTCTTCTTCCTCTTTCATCCATGGTCGAAACCACACAGAGGGAGAGATGAAAGGAGGTCAGATTTTTGGAGAGGTGAGAGTTAGCTAGGGCCTCTCCCCCCTTATTCCATCTTATAGGGCCGGTCCCCTACTTGCACAAGCAAGCTAGGGCCGACCCCTATAGGATAGGGATGAGGGGGGAGGGATAAGGCAAGTCAGTTAGGGCTTTCTTTATCCGTTAGACACTTCGGACAAAAATGCCCGTAAGTCGGCACACCACTGATAAAGAGATAGAGTAAGGTACGCTTATCAGAATCGAGTTCCGTCAGCGCCTATGAGCACCTAGAATTATTTCGCTTATTTTAAGATCCATATTCAATATGTTCTAAGTCATATTTTAGTATTTACCAAAATACCCTATGACCCTTAACATATATGAATTAGGTTCTTAGGCTTCGGGCTTGCGCCCCATTACGCTACTTCACATCCAACGTGTCCATCCAGGTCATGAAACAATTCTTATGCGCAACGACATGGTGGAATCTTCAAGGTTCATGATCTCTAGCTCCAACCGGATCTCTGATAAACTGTTTTGGTGACACACTGAAAGTTTCATTAATCATCCCTAATCCGATAACCCATGTAGCCACCAAGAATGTGACTCGAGTTGAACTTTAGTGATCCTAAACTTATGTTACTCCCTCGTAACTCTGTTCTCTACTATACTCTGATAATCCTTAGTCTCTCATATTACTGGTGCTATGATCCGACTCGGGTGGTGGGGAGCACCGTCAGACCCCGATTGATTATCTGACTAGGATTTGATGACTTGTCATCTACAACACCATACACCTTTCAGTGCTATGCCGAGCATCCGAAACGTCGTCAATCATACTAACAACCACCAGGCCTGGGTTAATTGTGTGGACAGATTGACTCATCAAAACGGACCCATCCAACATTGGACGTCAGATAACCTGTAGGCATTGCATACCACTCTAGTGCCAGCCGGGTAACGCAATGTACCATGGTATTAGATTATGATAGGCCCGCACACATTGGCACATCAAAGCACCACTCAACTAGTTGGCTCAGTGTACATGATCCCTCAGGGTTAAGGACAGCTTATTTATAGTAGTAAGACGGTTTATACACCAGTGTCTGAATCACTGAACTGTGCACTGTTTTGGTTACTGTTCAACACGATCATCGTGCTTGGTCAGGTGAATAGGAATCCCACGTTCCTGTGGTAGAGACTTCACCACATCCTCTACCTGCCAATAGCTTATTCTCGGTGAAGCGACCGACATCGATCAGCAAAGCTGTGAACTAGTTCTACGCAGAACCAGTCCATTGAGTCTCCCAAGCATGGACCCACCATGTACCTCAGTGGCCTAATGTGTTCCCTAGGGTCCTTTATTATATATATGAATTAACATACACCAAAGTAGTATTCTAATTAAAGCAATAATCAAAATCATCTTTATTAATGTTAACACAAAACATCCACGCTCAGGACACACGAGCTACAACAATCTCCCACTTAGCCTAGCGGGGAATAATAGTCTTAACTCCCATATCATCCATGTGCTTCTCAAAAAGCCTTGGTCGATAACTCCTTTGTGAATGGGTCCGCCATGTTATCTGTAGACGCTACCTGAGTCACTGCAACCTCCCCTTGCTTCTGCAAGTCCCGGATAATGTAGTATTTTTGCTCAATATGCTTACTCTTCCGATGATATCTTGGCTCTTTGGATTGTGCTACTACTCCACTATTATCGCACTAAAGAACAATATGATCTTGATCTCCCGGTACACATCCTAAGTCCGTGAGGAACTTCTTTAGCCACACTGCCTCCTTGGCTACCTCGCACGCCATAACATACTCAGCCTCTGTCGTCGAATCCGTGATGCATCCCTGCTTCACGCTCCTCCAACTGATAGCTCCTCCTCACAATGAAAACACAAATCCCGATGTCGATCTCCTGAATTCCGGATCTGCTGCAAAGTCAGAATCCGTGTATCCAATTAGCGTCAGTTCCTGTGAAGAGTAAACTAACTCATAATCTCTCGTCCCACGGAGATACTTGAGTATACTTTTCATAGCAGTCTAGTGCCTTGGACCCGGATTTGACTGATACCTGCCCATCATACCTACTGTGTAATATATATCTGGTCTCGTGCATTGCATGACATATATCAGACTCTTTATAGCCGAAGTATAAGGTATCTTCTGCATCTCTGCCCTCTCCTTAGGAGTCTTAGGACCCTGATCCATGGACAATTTCATTCCATATATGAATGGAACTAGTCCATTCTTAGAGTTGTGCATACTGAATCTGACCAAGATAGTATCTAGTAAGCTGACTGTGACAGTGAGAGAATCTTGGTCTGGCGATCTCGAGTTACCTTGATCTTCATAACATAACTCGTTTTACCCAGGTCTTTCATGTCAAATTGAGAGAACAACCATACATTCACTGTAGACAATATTCCAACATCGTTTCCAATGAGCAGGATATCATCTATATAAAGCACTAGAAAAACTACTGCAGTCTTATCACTCTTTTTATAAACATATGGTTCATCCATGTTCTGTTCAAATCCATAAGACTGGATAGCCTGATCAAAATATATGTTTCAACTTTTGGATGCTTGCTTCAGTCCATAAATGGACCTTTGCAACTTGCATATCAGACTTTCCTGACTTTTTGCGACAAAGCCTGAAGGCTGAGACATATAGATGTCTTCTCCCAAATCCCCATTGAGGAATACGACCTTGACGTCCATTTGCCAGATCTCCTAATCATAATGAGCTGTAATGGACAAGAGGATCCGGATAGACTTAAGTATAATTACTGGTAAAAAGGTTTCATAATAGTCGATCCCTTCTCGCTGAGTATAACCCGTAGCGACTAGTTTAGATTTGTAAGTCTCAACGGTACCATCCGGACCTCTTTTTTTTTAGTACACCCACATATATCCAACATGTTTAATGTTGTGAGGAGTTGTTACATGTGTTTAGACCGAGTTTTGGGACATCGATGTCAGTTCTGCCTTCATGGCTTTCTGCCATGTTGCATGGTCAGAGGATACCATTGCTTCGTCATAGTTCAGAGGATCATCCTCCTGAAACTCTGGATCCACCAAGAAGGTTTCTCAAATGTATCTATCAGGAGCTCTTGTGGTCCTCCCACTGTGACGACCCTACGGTGGTTCCATAGGAGTCGATTCTATAGTATCGTTAATCTCAGTGGTATCAGCTCCCACTATGTTTTTTGTCTGCGTCGTCCCATCAGTACCAATCAATTTTTCAAGGACTACTTTACTAGTAGGCTTATGGTCTATTAAATTGACTCCACTTGGGAAGGAGTCGGTTGGAGATGCTCTAACAAGCTAACAATGACTGTGATGACTACCACAGCCAAAGAAAAGTCTTAAAATCATCGGGCGAAGGGGCAATACCATTACTTTTTCACGTTCGTGCCTAATAGACAAGCAGTGGGTAATGATTTTTTGAAATTTGGTGGTGGTGGTGGTGTGTGTGTGTGTGTGTGTGTGGGGGGGGGGGGGGGGGGGGCGCAGTCCCCTCCGGCCATCCCTTGGACGGCTAGACCCTATGTAGCTCCGGGAACGGCCTCGACTTCCCGGAAAGGTCATAAAAGTATGAGATTTTTTTTTTTCTTTGGTTAATGTGTGAAAAGTCCTTCTAAGGCGTTAGTTTTAAGCTATAGTCCCGATCATCTTTTCATTTAAACTCAAACCATTGTGAACAAAAATACCCCTCACTTCACTTCTAATTTAGATTTGTATGTCACTCATTCTAAAACTAAATCGAACCCCTCCCCTCCGCCGGAGTTGCTCCTAACCGAATCCTCGCCGCCGCTGGTCCTAACCGAACCCCCCCCCCTCTCGTCGTCGCCAGACCTAACCGAACCTCCTAACCTAAGATCTACAAGTCATGGGATGAACCCTAGACCTAGGAACCCCAAACCTAAACCTAAACCGAACCCCCCTGCCGCCGCTGCCACCTTCGGCTCCACCGCTCGCTCGCGCCCGCCTCCTTTGCCACCGCCGCTCGCGCCCACCTACGCCTCCGCTGTTTGCGCTTGCCAACTCGATCACTGCTGCTCGTGGCTGCCTCCGCCATGGCTGATCGAGAAAAAGAGATAAGGTGAGGATTGTCTCGGGATTAAAAATAAATAGAGGTTTTTCCTAATGTTTGATTGATTAGAGGGGCTGAAGCTCAAATGAAAAACTTTAATGGATTTATCATAATATTGGGTTCGTTATATTGGGTTGGTTAGACGTTTTATTTTAATAACCCTTTTTTTTATTATTTTTTTATAATGAATTATGAGAGACGTACAGAACATGGGATTTGGTTTGCCACGAACTTGCCCTTCCGAAGTGACATCTAAACACTTGAGAAATTGATGGGAAACGAGATGGCTAAGCATTAAAGGACACGAGGTGGGAGCTCTGCTCTTGTAATGTTGTCTAGCCGTTGTTTACGACACATGCTCTATTGGTTGCTAAAGGTCGTTGCTATTTGTATCCATTAGGGCTGGCAATTTCGGGCCCGACACGGCAGACCCGACATGAAGTTAGCGGGTCTGGGTCAGGGCTAAACGGGTTCGGGTCATAAATGGGTCGACACGATAGACCAGTTTAATAAACGGGTCGGGTTCCGGTTTAGGGTCTGGACATGGTGACCCGGGAAGACCTGTTTAAAATTCACAAGGTTGTATCGGGTCGGGTCTACCTGCAATCTGATACTATAATATATAGTATCAGCATGGTCTATCTGGTAATGTCGGGTTGAGTCGGGTCGAGTCTACCTGCAATCTGAAACTATAATATATAGTATCAGGCTATCAGCAGGTCTATCGGGTAATGTCGGGTTGAGTTGGATCGGATTGGATTGGATTGGGTCAACTGAATAAACCCGTGTGATAAACGGGTCTTATCAGGTCTACCCGTTTATAAACGGGTTGGGTACGGGTTTAGAACCTAGACTCGATTAGTTAAACGGGTCGGGTCTAGGTCTAGGGGTTTTGGACACGACCCGAAACTAGACACGACACGAACCCGACCCGACTCATTGCCACCCCTAGTATCCATAATACCCAATCTAAAACCCGGAAAATAAAAACGGCAAATTAGGTATATGTCCTTAACTATTTGCAATATTAGCTGCAGCACATCATAATTTGCTATATTAGCAAAGGTCCCTACAAGTAGACATTCGTCTCCAGAAAGAGTATGTATTTGTGTTCGGAAACAATATATACTTAAGCTATATTTTGAAATTAATGTGTCCTGCAACTAAAAGTCATCTCTCAAAAAGGACTAATGTCAAACTTCCCCAAAAAAAAAACCCGAACTTGTTCCTAAGATTTTCTTGCTATATTGATAAGGGCACCCAGTGCACCTTGTAGCCACCCTGGTGTTGGTATAGCTAACGGTCTCCAACTCGGTCACCAATTTCTGAGCAATCAGCCGTTGCCTCCTCCTCCCCCTCTTCTTCTTCCTTCATTTTCCACAGTATCTATTGATAAGGGCACCTGCTACCTGTTAAGAATATCATAATATGGATGTGCATTAAATATAGTTTAATAGAATTATGATCCGAGGGACACACCTATTAAGATCCGAAGCAGTGCATTCTACTCCATATTTCGTTGACATTATATATGTCCTCCTCCTACAGCGTTGGCATCACCATTGGAACCAGTGATGAGATAGACAAAGTAAGGGGGCACGAGAGGCCGGAAGACGGACAAGGAGGCTATCTTGTATTCACTTATCAATGGAGTTCTGATCTCCTATCAGACCTGGTCGATAGGCTCGATACGCATCATAGTCACATGCAGTCGGTTGGAGTACAATTCACTTTCTGGTCACTTGTCATCATGCGATTGTGATGCGCATAGGCTCACCAACCGGGGCCGACCGAATGAATTAGAAGATCTGAACTCTTATCAATGGGTTGCCCCCATCAGGATCCAATTTTGGACTTGGGTCCCCATATCAATTGGGTCCCCCGATCAGGGTAAAAGGAGTGGCCATCCCCAAAAGCTCACTACCTTTGAGATCTTTCATGAATTCTTGGAAAATACAAGATCTCTCGTATTCTTGATTCTCACCACAGATATGAGAATCAAACCTTTGGACTAGAGATGAGACAGCTGAGAAAGGGCTGAAGTGCAGCACCTTTAGACAAGGACGCGACACGTGGAACACAAAATGAAGCAAGAAAGGTGGCCGGACCTCACCTCACATGGTCGCCATTGATTTGGACTAAAGAAATGGCACGCCAAGTTTCCCTCCTTGACCAAACCGACCAAACCGACGTACGAGCCCGAGTCAATTGAGGGTCTCGATGCCATGAACTTAGTCGCCAAACATGGTCAGATTGAGGGGCCCGATGCCATGAACTTTGCTGACCAAACAATGAACCCTTGTATAAAACAAACAACATAGCCCCTTGTATGTGGACGTCTAAGTCATGGATGTTTGGCATTCGAAGACAAGTGAGAGCAAAAAGGGGGAGAGGGAAGAGAGAGTGGGGAACAAGTGAGAACCGACCCCCCCACTACTCTCAAACTATAAACTAAGGGTGTTGCTATTTGCACCAATAAATTATTTAAAACCCTTATTATAGTTGTCCCGAGCCACGCTATCTATAGATTCCATACTGTCATCGTGATTCGGGGTCCATCTGTAAACAGTTGTCTTCGACTCCACTTTTAACAGTTCCAAAGTGAATGGTCTATACACCACCAGGTGAGATACGTCTGGTTGATGAGAGTATAAAGAAAAATTAAAAGAAAATATAAGTTTTTCATAACCACTTACTTTTTCTCTTAAAATTTTTCTTACCAGAGAAGTCAATTTTTTGTTTCATTCTTTTTTTATCCTTTACTTTCTAGCAAACTCTTTTTTCAAAAAATGTTTTCGACAACCAAACACACCCAGGGATCACATTATAAGGGACAGGTGATCCGAATGGGGTGGGACAAGTGTTCGCAAGCGGACCCTGAACCACGGTGATAGCGTGGTTTGGGATGATTAGTTTAAACCATCCATAAATTATTAGGGCCCCCAACTTCATATTGGTACTCCAACTCGAGTACCATATTTACTAGGGCGCCCTACATACGATAGGGAACAACGTATACGACACATACAACTTCGGCCGTCATCCTCTTCCTTTTATTTTTTTGTTAAATGGTAACGGTGGTGCCTTTATGAAAAGACCTTGCTAAGATCGGGGTGGGAATATGAAAACCCTAAATTAATAAACCTGCTCACTCCTCGAGCCAACCCACCAACCACCCTTCGGGTCAACCTAGTTTCCCTCTGCTTCTCCCAAGACTGGCTAGATTCATAGATGCCGTGTTGGGACACGTCATCTAGATGGCACAGATCTCAAAGTCCTAGCTGTACTACATTGACCTAAATGCTGACCAAACCACCTTCTTGTCCGGCTCCGGCGTGTCGGGTGCGGTGTGCCGGTTGGCTGTGGTTCGACCAACTCCAGAATCGTGTCGCGTTTCCATTGGTTGCCATGTTCTTCAAATTCTTCGTCATCCAAGAGATCTCTATCATGTGTGCTACCAAATTTTTTTTACCCATTAAGGTAAATTATGTTTGCATTTTATTTAATGGTATGCAAATTACCGATGGAGTCAATGATTCGAACAATGATTCGAAGTTTGATCCATTGGACTACTACACCAAACTCTAAAAAGGAACTTAAAATGGTCCCCCACAACTTCGGTTCCGTGAGGAATAAGTCCTCTATGTACGATTTCGTCGGATACGTCGATAAACTCGATCGATCACCATCATGGGTGGTCGCTTGGATCGGCAAACATGGTTTACGTTGCCCTGCAAGCTCCACGGGTTAGAAAATTTTTTCAGCACATCCTGTGTACCATACAACCATGGGGCACACTACCCCCTCAGCCTATCACCACGCTTTGAGTGCTGGGAGTCACTACCCTCATGTGGTGGGGCCCACTACCCATGTCTCTTGAATCACAATAGATCCTATGCATGGTTGTATGATACACAAGATATGCTGAAATTTTTCCCCACAAGATGGATGGAACCAATCATTTGCCATCATTGCCATTCTCCTCGTTATTGTTACGTCGTATCATGGTGAGTCATCTCTCTTTATTTGTTCGAGATTTGTTTTTTTTTTTTAAATAGGGAGGAAATGTGCTTGATAAATAAGCCCTTAGTTATGTATGATCTAGAGGTTAAGCACAATTATTAGCGCTTTTTTGAGCTCAAACTCAACACAGGGCGAGCTACGAGATAACTGTTGGGTTTTGACTCAACTGCACACTAAGGTATTTGGACTTAGTGGGTAATTAAATTAATCGGGTTCAGAGGTATGTGTTATCTTAAACCAAGCCCAATCCTACCTGTGTCAGGATTGGATCTAGGATTTGAGGTGGTGCGGGTCCCAACTCCAGTGCAATAGGGTTGTGTTATACCTTGTGCAACCCATAAGGAGACCCTAAATAGGTAAGGACTAAAGGGGAAGGGAGGGTTGCGATGTGTATAAAAGAGAGGGCGGGGGGGGTTACGGCTTCCCTCTCTAACTATCTGTGCAAAACTGAGAGAGAGAGAGAGAGAGAGAGAGAGAGAGAGAGAGAGAGAGAGAGAGAGAGAGAGAGAGAGAGAGAGAGGATGTTTGGCTTCGTGATCCCTTCTGTCTCGTCTCTGTCTCGTCTCATCGATCTTTAGGGTTTTTTCTCGAGTTTAGGCACCAAGAAGAACCAGAGTTGAAGGCTTCCACCGACGATCCTCGTATCGTATCGTTTGATACTTCTTCCATCATCGTAATTTGGATCTAGCATGAGAAAGAACTTGTCTCCATCAAATTTATTGCGAATTGTCAACCGGCGCATTATGGCCGAATGTACGTTTCGATCAATTTGCTTTTGCGTATGGTCTCTATGTTCATCGTTTTCAAAGTCAATGGTTCTCGATAATAGAGACGATCACATGTTTCGTGTAGGAATTTTTTTAAAATTTCAATTAAGTAACATTCCATTCGGAAGAAATAAAAATTTTAGATATTATACCAAATTTTGTAAAATATCTTGTATTTGTTGGATACCGAAATGATGTATCTTATACAAAAATATTTTGAAAATATCACACTTTCTCCCAATATATAGATGTCTCGAAATATATGGCAGCAATAATTTACAAAATTTTGTCAAAATATCTTGGTTTCTGGGATTCAAATGTAATCGAAATTGAAGATTTGCTTCCTTTGAGGAGCATGTTTTAGACTCGCTAGATTCCTAAAATTCTAAATCCGGAGCGTATCCACCGAGACAACGACTTGGGGTGGTTGACTATGTCCAACCCTCAATTTCTTTTTTTGTTTTCTTCCTTATTAGGGTTGCTTGGATTTCTTAGCATGCTGTAACTGACTAACATGCTGCGTGATGAGTCATCAAACATAAAATATCGAAATATAAAATAGAGGCAGGAGAAGACATCATACTTATCTTGTAACTTGAATAGTTAGAGATACTTTAATCACCTTTTTTTTAATTTATTGCCGATGTAGATGAAGTTAGTGGGAACTCTCTAATTTAGTTATTATTTTCCTATCGGCTGAATTCTATATAAGCTACGAATTAGGGTGTAACATTAACACAAAACCTTGTGTTCCGTGTAGGGATGGCAACGGTGTGATTTTGGACAAAATCAAAACCATACTGCAACCCCGAACCAAATCAAAATCACACTGCAACATTAAACCGTCACACCAAAACTACATTGCACCATGACAGTTTACCATTATGTACAACCTAAACCGCACCATGCGGTGCGATGTGGTGCGGTGCACCACGATTTATTTATAAAGACTTTAATGGTGCGGTTTTGATCAAAACCGAAACTGTACCGCTACAGTACCGAAATCGAAAACCGAAACTGCACCGCACCACACTGCACCATGATGATTTTATATTTTGGCAAACCAAAACCGCACCATACGGTGCGGTTTACAGCAATTTTCAGTCTTAAACCGTATCGCTGCCATCCCTAGTTCCATGCTCAAATAAATAGTTATCAATTTGAGAGCAGTAGCGCGGACCCAAAAAAATCCAAAATATATATATTTTTTAATTTGGGGGCCCCTCCATTGTTTCACCCATATTTGAGAGGTTCTTAGCCTGGTTCTACTTTCTCTCTCCCATGTTGGAGAGGTTCCTGTGGTCGCGGAAAAAGATTCGGGTCGTCTTTATTGCGGATCACACGAGATTACAAATTTTCTTTGATCAGGAGATTGTGGGAGAGATCCTCTGGAGGGTCCCTTTGATCCGCGTCTCCACGTGGTATTCGTGCGAGAGCTCTGAAGGGGTTGCCCAGGACAGAGGTCTTTACAAGGTGAGGGTTTCTTGAGAGGCTAAGGAATATCGGCCGTTGATTTTGTCCCGTCCGTGCTTCGCGCTTTCTCAGCTAGGGAGGTTTTGGGCTTCGTTCCTCAGTCTTCGTGTCTTCCTCGATCCTTGCTCGACCTCGGCGTCCTTGATCGTCGGTTCGCGGCGTCGATCGAGCTTTTTGCGTCGGCTTTGGCTTTAGCTTTCGGCTTTGGCGTAGCTTTGGTGTGGCTCTGGCGTTTGCTTTGCTTTGGCGCTTGCGCTTGAACGTAGGCGGGTAGAGACTTGCGATGCTTTAGTTCTTCCGGACTTCGCGTCGTATCGGCTAGAACGTGCGGTGCTTTGCTCGTGACCGTCGTAGTTGCTTGGCTTTGGCACGTGCGTTGCTTTAGCGCGGGCTTTACCGGTGCGTTTGCTTTGGCTTCTTGCGTTGGCTTTGGCTTTGGCTTTAACTCGATCTTCTTCTCGAACGACGAAGGCTACTTTTTCAGGGCTTCTTTAATCTTCTGGCTTCCTCGACGGTTGTGGCGTCGGCTGGCTTCTTCTCCGGGCGTATTTGGCTTGATCGGAGTTGAAGGCTTCTTGTGGAGATGGTGGGTGTAGCACCGATCTCTATGCGACGGTTGTAGCGTCGGCTTTTGTTGATGAAGATGGCAGGGGTAGCACCGATCTTCGTACGACGGTTGTTGCGTCGGCTTTGTTGGTGAAGACGGTGGGGGTAGCACCGATCTCCGCACGACGGTTGTAGCGTCGGCTTTGTTGGTGAAGACGGCGGGGGTAGCACCGATCTTCGCACGACGGTTGTAGCGTCGGCTTTGTTGGTGAAGACGGCGGGGGTAGCACCGATCTTCGCACGACGGTTGTAGCGTCGGCTTTGTTGGTGAAGACGGCGGGGTAGCACCGATCTCCGCACGACGGTTGTAGCGTCGGCTTTGTTGGTGAAGACGGCGGGTGTAGCACCGGCTTCAGCATGACGGTTGTAGCGTCGGCTTTTGTTGATGAAGACGGCGGGGGTAGCACCGGCTTCGGCACGACGGTTGTAGCGTCGACTTTTGGTTGACGAAGGCGGCAGGGGTATCACCGGCTTCAGGCTTTCTTCTCCCGGCTTTCTTCTACGTGCAAGGAGTTGATGCCTTTGTTGAAGACGACGGGTGTTGTCGGCTTCGATCTTCTTCTCCGGCCTTTGCTTATGGCGTCTTCGGAGCTGATGAAGATCGTTGGAGCAATCGGGTGATGACAGCTCCGGGTCTTCTTCTCCAAGCTTTCTTCTTCGTGCGAGGAGTCGAAGCTTTGATATTCGAGTGCAAGGTCTTCACGTTGATGAGGACTTGAAGGGCCAAGGACTCCCGTAGGATATGCTTGCCGTGCCTCGTGAAGCCTTCGGTCTTCAAGCGTTGGAGCTTCTTCGTAGCGCTCTTTCGTCTTCAGCTTTTTTCGACCTTTGATGCCTTCCCCCACCCCCTCTATTTATAGGCAAAGGGGGGAGGTTGGGAGAGATATGGCTGAAATCTTTTTGTTTCCTCCAATATCTCCCCCCATAACCATCAAGATATTGTTCCCTTATTTGGGGAAACAAACTTGATCCCCTCCTTTTTAGGTGGGGTGGTTATGGGCTAGATGTGACTCGATCTTCAAGGATCGAGTTGTTATTTTTGTTGCACTTTTGGATCGGATGGCGACACAACGTCATCTTGTCCGTTGGATCGAGGGATCGTCGCGGATCTACGGTTGTGTAGACGTCCATGCCACCTCCCCCCGCGTCAAGGCGGTTTTGATCTTTTTTTCTTTTCTTTTTCTTTTCTTTTTCTTCTTCTTTTTTTTTCTTTCTCTTTTTCCCTTTCTTTTAGGGCCGGCCCCACCTCTCCACGAGGAGGGGGGCACGGTTTTCAAGAGGGGGGGGGGGCGATGGGCCCCCTTTTTGGGTTCGGGTAGCGGGTCCAGTGGGACCCGTTTGCTTTGAGCCAGGCCCTTTTTATGAACGGGCCATTGTGCGCGAACTGAGTTCGCATGCGGGCCGTTGTGTGTGGGCCGAGTTCGCATGCGGGCCGTTGTGTGCGGGCCAGGTTTCGCATGCGGGCCGTTGTGTGCGGGCCAGGTTTCGCATGCGGGCCGTTGTGTGCGGGCCGGGTTTCGCATGCGGGCCGTTGTGTGTGGGCCTGGTTTCGCATGCGGGCCGGGTCTAATTCGTGGGCTAATTTCGGTGCCCACAGTTCCTTATTTAACTTTCGTAATGGACACTGCGGGGCGAATTTCACTCAAAGGTCGTTGTGCCTTGTTTGCACTTGCGAGCCCTGCCGTTGTTGTCATGTTCACGGGACTATGTAATTAATAAATAGTAGCTTCTGTCTCTCTGTTTTGATCTCTAGATCTTTTTGAGATCTTGCTCTAGCGTCCTATTCTATTATCACTTGACCGGTCCAACAAAAAATAATAATAATAAATAGATTAATACGAAGTTAACGGTATAATATAATTTTATGACGATTCGTTCTCACTCGTCGCCCCTCGCTTTCAACCAACGGTTGGAAAAACAGCAGAGGGGAGAGCTCACGTTTAAAAGCCACCCCAATAATCTGCCGACGAGGGGACGGGCAACTGCGTTCAGCCCGCCTAAATGATCGGCGATGGTCCCGCCACGTGGACGCATCAGTTCTCGAAACGAAAGTGCTACTCAGCCAACCTGTTCGTTTGACCAAACTGATGCAGCTCAATCACTGCCGTCTGTTGCACCTAGCTCCAACCAGTGCATCCCCCCACCGGAACCGGAAGGCATAAGGCAGCCGTGATCGGGAGCCACGTCAGGTTGGTTAAAAGAAACTTGGCAAACAGGTTGGGTGAAATTAGGGATATTTGTAGGCCATGGTGCTTGGATCTGGTAGGCCACATAGGCCCACGGGAACACTGAAACAGACCAATCATGGGCCCAGTGGCGTTTACAAGTGACCACGAAGTAATATAACCATGCACGATCCATGTCTGCATCTATTCTCGGCTTTTATTACGCATGCAATTCTGGGTGGAGTTTCTACCTGTTTTCGGATAATTAAAAAAGGGAAATTTTATTCATACCCCAAAAATCTGTAATTAGCCCCCGTATCCCTAGCGTTTCTCAATAACTTACTCAACAATCCTTTAATACCAACAATGCCCTTTTTTTTATACCCCAAACCCCAAAGCCCCTGCTCAGCGTCTTTTATACCCCAACCCAACCCAATGTTCGTTTAAACTTAGCCCACGCCCAACCCGTCGGGTTGTGCGGGGTGGGTTCGGGTTAACCCGCCCAAAGTCGGGTTGGGTTCGGGTTGGCCCGCCCAAGTTGCAGCTAGGGGTGGCAATGAGTCGTGTCGTGTCGGGTTCGTGTCGTGTCCAAAACCCCTAGACCCGGACCCAACCCGTTTAACTAATCGTGTCTAGATCCTAAACCCGTACCCGACTTGCTAATAAACAGGTAGACACGATAAGACCCGTTTACCACCCGGATCTATTCAGTTGACCCGATCCGACCCAATCTGACTTGACCCGACCTGACCCGAAAGACCCACTGGTTTTATATATTATAGTATCGGATTGTTGGTAGACCCGACCCGACCCGACATGACCTATTGAATACTAAACGGGTCTTCCTGGGTCTACCGTGTCCAGACCCTAAACCCGGACCCGACCCGTTTAATAAACGGGTCTATCGTGTCGACCCGTTTACGACCCGAACCCGTTTAGCCTTGACCCAGACCCGCTAACTTCGTGTCGGGTCCTGTCGGGTAGAGGAGAAATGATTCGGGTTGGGCTCGGATTAGCCCGCCCAAATTCGGGTTGGACTCGGGTTGGGTTCAGGTTGGCCCGCCAAGTTGCAACTCTACTTGTGCCTTCAAGTATCAGCCAACTGCATGGGTTTATTTAAGAGTGGGGTGTATTCAAGAGTGCATATAATTGGGGTATATTTAAGGGGGTATGTGTTTGATTGGGGTATAATCAAGTTGGGGCGGGCCATTTAACTGGGGTGTATTGAAGGTGGGGTGTAAGGGGGAAGGGTATTTTTGGAATAGGAATGGGGTATGAAAAAAAAAAATGGGGTGTATTCAAGTTTGTTGGAAATGGGGGCTAATTACAGATTTATGGGGTATGAATAATATTTCCCTTAAAAAAATAAGGGGTAATATGCGTGAGGTCCCCGACAATATATCTCTATAGTAATAAGGACAGATACCAAGATGCTTTTGCACCAAGTCCTCCTGTTAAAAAAAATCCATTTTACCCTTTAACCATTTGAAAAACAACCATTTTACTCCAACTCGTAGGGGTACAACGAAATCGCTTGAAGTGTAACATTTCGATAATTAGGGCCAGCCTTGAGCATGGGCGTCGTGGGCGACCGCCGTGACACCCACTATTAGAGGGGCCCCAAATTATTTTTTTAATTATGTATACTCTAGTACCAATTGGGCAACTAGCGCTAAGAAAATGTTCAGAAAAAGCGAATGGCGAGAGGGCGATCCCGAGGCTCCTCGAAAACCAGGGAGATCCGGGGGAGATCTAGGGGGAAGTCTCCCATGCCCGATTCCCATCGCCATTTGAGTTCTTCAGCGCGTTCCCGAGGCGTGTCACGATCAGGAGGTAGAGCTCTTGGGGGGAGGGGTTCTGGAGGTGGGGAGGCGGAGCGTCGTTCCCGAGATAGGCGTCTCGGGGGCGCTTCAAAACCTCACTCTTCGACGATCTCCCACCATAGAGTCTCCTTCGCTGATGTAGTGCGCCGACCGGCCAGATCTACAGGGGGCGCGAGTTTTTCAGGGGACGCGAGATCTAGGGTTCCGGCCGGGCGCTCTCCTCGACCTTATCGCGGAGGACCTTAGGTGCGGCGCTGCCATCGGTGTGGAGAGCGTGACCACACTGTTGCAGCCTGCCGGAACCCGCTCGTCTGTTTTGCTTGTGGGAAGGTAGGTCACACCTCCCACCGGTGCAGGATGGCTAGGTCCTCCGATTCTACCGGGTCCTCTGCTGCGGGATCGGGGGCTTCTCTGGAGCTGCCGATAGACCCCCAGAGGGGGGAGATGCTGGAGGTCCTGAACAGATCCGTAGTTTGCCGAGTCTTCCGGAGGGCGGTGACGGCGGCGGAGTTGTCTGGTCACCTCAGGCACGCTTGGCAAGGGTCTTGGGAGTGGCCAGCGCAAGAGATTGGGAACGGGGAGTTCCTTGTGGAATTCCCCTTCCGGCAGTTCTTGGAGATCGAGGTTGGTCGGGGGGTGCGGGATCTGGGAGCGGTCTCCGTCAACTTCCGGCCATGGGAGGAGCTGTCAGGGGCGGTCTCACGAAGGCGGAGGACAGCGTTGCGCGTGACAGTCTTCGGTCTACCCTTCGATGCCTGGGGGGAGGGTTCGCTGAGGGCGCTACTCAACCCCTACGGCGAGGTGCGGGAGTGCCACAACGTCTTTCCCTCGATCTCCCACCGCCGTTTTTGCCAGGCCACCATGCTCTGCTATGAGCCGGTCCTGATCCCCCCCTCGGTTCAATTTGCTCATGGATGTGGAGTGTTTCGGGTCCGGCTCTCCAGCCAGGTGCTTGGAGACTGCACTACACTCCCTCCTCCCCCCGTCGGCCACCTGCCGCCTTTGGATCACGGCTTCGGTGATCGAATGCCCTCCGGAGAGCCTGTGATTCCGCCGGGATTCGGTCCACCGGTGGTTTCACCGCAGCCCACTCGGTTCAGGCAACCGTCCACCAGGCCACCTGGGTTCCCTGGTCCGCCATCTGCCGGGATGGGTCCAGCGGGAGGAGGAGCGAGCAGCAGCCAGGAGCCAGGTACGCCTTCCCTGCAGTAATTATCCCAAGATGCAGGTAATATTTCAAACCTGGAGTTGGGCGCGAATGGTGACGTTGGGCTTTTTTCCATCGAGGGGACGCACGTTGCTGCCCACAACGTTGCCCCCCCCTCCTACTGTCTTGCATGAAGGAATCAATGTGGGGCTGGAGGAGGGGGGCCCTTTCGAGGGCCCCCATGAGGAGGGTGCTTCTTTAAATGTGGATAGCCCCATCATGGGGATTCCTCATTCGCCTAACCTTGGTGTCGACAGTAGGACTGTGACAGGTCAGGGGGAAGGGATGCAGATGTCCGGAGCTGTGCAGTGCGCCGACCAGGGGAGACCGGAGTCTTCGTCAGATTCGGCGGGAGCCGCCCATCTTCAGTCGGCGAGGAGGAGCTTCCGGCAGATTTTGCAGCGTTCATCGGATGATCCTGTGCTGGCCCAGGCTCTTGTTCGGTCCAAGATGCGCCTTTTGGATATGGATCAGGCGGATCCTTCTGTGTCCCTTCCCCTTTCTTTTTTGGAGGACGATGTAATTCTACACATTGCAAGGAAGTGTGGTTTTATCACTACTCCTGAGCTAGATAGTGTGCGGTTTTTTCTTGATTCTATCAGGGCTCTAGAGGAGAAGAGGGCGAAGTTGGCCTCCTAAGTGGGCTAGCTTTCGAGTGTTGGAGGTGGTGTGGAGTCTGCTTGGTTTTATGAAGATTCTATCTTGGAATGTTAGAGGCCTGGGGAAATCTGAGAAGAGGAGAGCGGCCAGTTCTTTTGCTTCCATTCATGATGTGGGCATCATTTGTATTCAGGAGTCGAAGCGGGAGAATCCGACGAGCCACTTTTTTCGTTCGCTCAGCACTAGGAAGATTGCGAACTGGGAAGCTAAGGATGCTACGGGAGCTTCGGGAGGTATTCTGATAGATTTCAGTGATGACCTTTTCCTCTTGAAGAGAACGAATATTGGGGTCTTCTCTCTGTCTCTGGTGTTTCTGAATCGTTTGGATGGCATGGAGTAGATGTTGTCATCGGTTTATGGCCCCACGAATCATAGTAGGGGAGAGGACTTCTGGACGGAGCTGTCCTTGCTTAGGACTAATTTTCGAGGCCCATGGGTCATCACGGGGGATTTCAATGTCACTCGAGGATCGGGGGAGCGGCTTCGTAGTGGAGGGGACATTTCGGCTATGAGGGCCTTCTCCCATTTTATCCGGCACCAGGAGCTGATTGACCTCCCTTTGACCGGGCGTACCTTTACGTGGAGTAATAAGCGTGAGGACCCCATCCTAGCTAGACTGGATAGGTTCTTGATCTCGTCGGAATGGGATGTGCTTTTTCCAGGTTCAATTCAGGCTGGACTGGCTTCATGCGTTTCTGATCATGCCCCGATCCTCCTCTCGACCGACTCGATTGCTCCTGTCCGGCCCCCCTTCAGGTTCGAGGCAATGTGGTCAATGGAGGAAGGGTTCAAGAGCATGCTTGCGGGTTGGTGGTTTGAGGCAGGTTGGATCGAAAACTCGGCCTTGAACATGGCGAGGAAGCTCAGATTCGTTAAGAAGAAGTTGCAATGCTGGAGCAAGAGCGCCATTTTGGCAATGTTCTAAGGCAGAAGGCCTCAATCTTGGCTGAGATTCAGGCTCTGGAAGTGAAAGGGGAATCTGCCACCCTTTCATTGCCGGATTCAGATAGGCTGAAGGAGCTGAATGAGAGTCTAGTGCTGGTCTTGAGGAAGGAGGAGGAGATGTGGCGGCAGCTCTCGAAGGAACAATGGGTGAAGTTGGGGGATGTGAATACCTCCTACTTCCACAGAGCCGCTAATGCTCGGAGGAGAAAGAACTTTCTGACCTCTGTGAGGCACGAGGAAAGAGAGTTGACGACCACGTCGGACATCTTAGAGGCGGCCACTTCCTTTTTCAAGTCTTCTTTCTTGGAATCGGAGGCTCCTACGGGGATCTCCTTTGATTGGAATGGTGCGGACTTTTCGAGGATACCAGGGGGCTCAGGCATTGATGCTGACTTTACTGACGAGGATTTCCGGAGGGCTGTCTTTCAATCCAGAGGAGAAGGGGCCCCGGGTCCGGACGGATTCCCAATGTCCTTCTACCAGGAGTACTGGGACATGTTGGAGAGCGACCTTTGCCGGCTACTGCAGGACTTCTTCTCGGGTAAGGTGCGTCTACACTGCCCGAATCACTCGTGGATTATCCTCCTTCCTAAGAAATCTTCTGCAGAGACTATTCGGGACTACAGACCGATCTCCCTCTCTAACTGTCTCTACAAGATTATTTCGAAGGTCTTAGCCAATAGGCTCGCGAACAACATCTCCCTGCTTGTCTCTCCCTCCCAGACCGCTTTCATCAAGGGGCGTTTAATCCTGGACAGTGTAGCGGCAGCCCATGAGACCATCTTTCACCTGCGCGAGTCTGGAGAAGAAGGTGTTCTGCTGAAGATCGATTTTGAGAGGGCTTTTGATCAAATCAGGTGGGATTTCTTGCTTGATCTTTTGCGGGCCAAAGGCTTCTTTAGTGGATGGCTAAGGTGGGTTAGAGAATTATTGGTTTCCTCGAAGTTGTCTTGTCTTATCAATGGGGAGCAAGGCAAGGACTTCAAGGTGTACAAGGGGTTGAAGCAGGGGTGCCCTCTTTCCCCTTATTTGTTCATTTTGGTTGTAGACGCCTTCGATGCCGCAGTGCGTAAGGCGAACGCTGAGGGGCTGATTAAGGGAGTGGGCGGTCACGGGTGGACTACGTCTAATCTGCACTATGCTGATGACTCTCTCTTATTCACAGCGGCTTGCCCCTTCCAGTTGGTCTCCCTCAAAATCCTCCTTTACGGGTTGGAGCTGACTTCGGGCCTGAGGATCAATTTCCAGAAAAGCAGCCTCTACTACATTGGTTCAGGTGATGCAGGCAGCGGATTAGCCAGGCTTCTGAACTGTAAGGTAGCTTCCTTGCCTATGAAGTATCTAGGGGTGCCAATCAGTGACAGAGCTCTGCGGCGTGAGGATTGGGAGCAGCTAATTCTCAAGATCGAGAGGAGACTGGAGGGATGGAAAGGTAGATTTCTTTCTTCGGGAGGCAGGCTGGTGCTGGTCAACTCGGTTCTTTCTTCTATTCCCTGTTACTATCTTTCCTTTTACTACCTGTCGTCTTGGGTAATTGACCGAATAGACAGGATTCGGCGATCTTTCCTTTGGCATGGGGTTGATGCTGGCGCAGGTGGCTACAACCTTATAAGATGGGATCAGGTTTGCCTTCCAAAGAAGATGGGTGGTCTGGGAGTCCTGAACCTGCGCAGATTCAATATCTCCATGATGGGGAAATGGTGGTGGAGACTGCAGCAGGGAACAGGTGGATCCTGGCGGGACGTCATTTTGGCTAAGTATTTTAGGAGGTTCTCCCCTCTGCAAGCGCGGGGTCGACTGTCAGGCAGAATATCCCACTTTTGGCGTGGCATTCTCAGGGTCAAGGATCTCTACAGGGAGGCTACTACGCTTGTACTAGGAGATGGGAGAGATATCAGATTCTGGAGGGATACTTGGCTAGGGGATAGACCTCTGGAGCAACTCTTCCTAGCACTTTTTGCTGTGGCCCGGAGCAAGGGAGCTTCAGTCCGCTCCCAGGCTAGCATGAGGCGAGGGTCTATCGGGTGGCGTCTGAGGTTCGCTGCCCCTTTGGATCAGGATGGTCAGCGGGAGTTGTAGGACCTCCTTTTAATTCTTCAGGCGGCTTCGTTCCGGCCAGTCAGGGATGCGGTTCGATGGACTAGCACTTCCGCAGGAGTATTCTCAGTTAGGTCCTTCTACGATCATCTCCTGCCTCGGGTGCAGCGGCATGGGCCGTCAAAGGCTATCTGAAAATCGAAGGCTCCGTCGAATGTCCAAATTTTCTCCTTGTTGGCTTCGAGGAATAAGATTTTGACGAAGGCCAACCTGATGAGGCACCATCACCCCCAGGCAACGGATGCTACATACACCTTCTGCGCTTCGGAGGAGGAGACATCCTCTCATCTTCTGCTCGGGTGCCCTTTTGCAAGGGTACTATGGGATCACTTCGAGAGCAAGGCAGGCCTCTCTTCGCATCCCAGGACCCTCAGAGGGCTATGGACTTCATGGAGGAGAAGGAACATTCCGGTGGAGATCCGGAAGCCATGGGACGTCCTGGTCATGGCAATCGTGTGGGTGATCTGGCTTGAGCGGAACAGCAGAATTTTCAATGGTAAATCGGCAGGGCAGAAAAAGCTGCGGCTTTCGGTGATTTCCTTTTTCCGCGCTTGGATTGTGCCTTGGAGAGACAAACTAGGGGCGGAGGCTACCAGTTTTTGTAACAACCTGTTATCTTAGTTATTAATGATTTTTGGTTGGGGTCCGCCAAACCCTCCCTCCTTTAGGAGGGGTTCTCAAAAAAAAAAAAAAAAAATGTTCAAAACGGGCCTGCCCCACTTGGGAAGAAAAGCCCAAAATCTCTAGGCTTTTGCCTTGTATTTGGGCTCAAAACCCAAACAAATAGTTGTGGCCTCTGCACGGGGCCCCATCGTGCAAAAAAATTATGCATGTAATTCATTAGAACTGCTCATTCCTGAAACAATGAAACGTCAATGTCAAAATTTTACACGATTACCAAAATAATCTTGCTTTTATCTTTTTAATTATGCTAAGGTGCATATTAAGTGATCGAGACTGTCAGGAAGTCGTCCATATCCTCTAGAAGGGGGATCTAACTCCTACTTGGCTGCTGTCGAATATCATTACATATTGCAAGAGTCTTCAGAAGAACATTTTTTTTATCTCTCTTTTCATTTCATCCCTCGAAGGACTATTGAGTGTGCATATACCTTAGATAAATATCATATTTGTTTTGATTGTAATTTTCCTCCTATGCACCTTCTGATTGTATTGCCCAGAGATGGCAATGGGTTGGGTTGGGGATGGGTCTGCCGTATCCCGAACACACCCCGTAAATGTCCCAAATCTGTGTTGGGTTTTTAGGGCATTTTTCAAACCCATCCCAATTAGCAATGGGAAGACTCGTGCCCGCCCCGCCCCGCCCTGCACCGTTCATGCTTTGTGGGTCAAGTCGGGTCGACTTCATAAAACATCTTATACAAATTAATCAATAATTGGAGAATGATTTAGAATTCGATAAGTATTGCAACTATGCATGCTTTAGGAAAAATCATTCAGTAAATATTAATTCATGAATAATTTGAGAATTATTTATACTTCAAAAAATAAATGTTTTACGATTTAATACTGAGAACGCGTGCGGAGTTATTCATAAAGTTATATAACCAGGTCAGGTCGGGTCGGGGCATGTTGGAGTAAAATCCAAACCCGATCAGGTTTTAAATTTAAATCTCAAACCTATCCCAAATCCGTTTTTTAGCATCCCAAACCCGTCCTAATACGATCGAGTCGGGGTAACCCGGTTAATTGCGACATCCCTGTTGCGGTTCTTGACGAATACAGTAATCAAGTGCAACTTGGAGAAGTGTAAGAGTGGTTATATGTGTTTTTTTTTAATTTTTTTTTATGGGAATGAACATATCAATTTTGTTATCTAGAAAATTCAACAAGATATACAAACTGATTGTATGTTAGTTTTAATTTTTTTTTCTATAGTTTAGTTGTCTAAAAATTTTATGGGTTTTTTTACTTACTCCCCCATTTTATGTCAAAATTTGAGTTACACTCCCACCTTCTCTAAAAAATTAACGTTACCCCCAGTCCGTCTATTGACTTGAGTGACCTGTTAAAAGTGGGGGTGTAACTCAAATTTTGACATAATTAAAAGTGGGGGCATAATTCAATAAAAAAAACCAACTTTTAACAGGTTTCTGATGGTCAGGTGACGGCTTGGGGGCTAAAGTCAAATTTACAGAAAGTATGGGTGTAACTCAAATTTCAACATAAAAGGTGGGGGTGTGAGAAAAAAAAATCCAAAAGTTAATTATGTTAGCTTTAATTCAACAATGTATATAAAGTAATATTTTGCTTCTATTAAATTTTTTTACTTTTATGTTAGTTTTATGTCTATTAGTATGTATAAAAGGGCCTTATTTTTAATTTTCGTCCTAGGACCCAAAAATCTCAGGACCGGCCTTGCCGGTAATATAGAGTAACATTTGCTACAGTGATTTTATTATAGCAATTTTTTTTTAAAAAAAACAAGATTTGATAAGAAAAATTACTACAGTGAAATCACTGTAGCAATTGTTACTCTTTTATCACTGAATTGTTACTCTTTGCTACCACTATAGCAATTGTTGTTCTTTATTATCGAATTGAGTAACAATTAATATAGTGATTTCACTATAGCAAAAAAAATTATATCAAGATTTCAAATTGTTACTATTTATTATCGAATTGAATAACAATTGTCATAGTGATTTCACTGTAGCAATTTTTTCAATCCAGATTTTTTTATAAAAAAATTTGCTACGGTTAAATCACTGTAGCAAACTAATGGATTAAGCTATGTAGCGACAAGGATGGAGGGGGCATGCACTAAGGAATAGTTTGGTTATTAAATGGGGATAAAAGTCATTTGTGGGACTTGCTCCGGTTTCATTCTTTTCCAGGGGGACATGGTGCGACACCAACTTATTGGATGTCCTTCCCCTTAAATTGATCTCTTGTCAGAGGCCTCTCACTAAGTCCCCTAAAAAATAAGGATAAATTACACTTTGCCACCCTAAAGTTTAGCCCCAAACAGTAACCCCCCAGTAGTTTGTTTTGTTCCAAATCGCTCCCTGAAGTTTGATATGTAAGCACAATATCCCTATTATCAACTACTTAATTTCCTCATTTGGTAATTTTTATTTGAACAATACTTTTCTCCAACAGGTGTTGGAGCACACGGCTCCTTTGTCTGATGTAAACCATATATTGGATCAATATCATTAGCGATGTTTAGCTGTTAACAAGTTCTTACAGAATATCACTAGTGATATTTAGCCAACGGTTCATCTTAGGGTTAGGTTTAGGTTCGGTTCGGCGACATTCGGTGTTCGGTGGTGGCGAGCAGCTCCGATTTGGTGGCGGTGAGTAGCTCCGTTAGGTTCACTAGTTCGGTGGCAGGTAGAAGAAAATTAAAATACTGTAGAGGAAATTTTCATCCGTAGAGTTTTAAAATCCTTTAAACTAGAACGATTGAGTTTTAAAATCCTTTAAACTAGAACGATTTTTTTCCACGGCTCACTGTCCCTCTTCTTTTTTTATTGGAATATTTTACTGACGTTAAATCAGGTAAAAACTCGATCCATGTATGGGTATGGGTGTACGGAAATTTAGGGCTAATCACCAACATCTACAAGGAAGAGATGGATGACGTGGCGCTTCATTTCATGAATGCCCCGTCGGCAGGACATAAATGATTAGGAAGGAAAAACGGCGGAATAGCAGAGCAGAAGACGGCGCAGCCACAGCCGCCAGTTTTCCCCCTTCCCCTCCCGTAGCCTCAACTCCCACCCCGCCCCATCTCCGTTACGAACCCTAACGCCACTTCCTACTTTCCTATTATTACTGCCCGAGAAAGAGAGAGAGAGAGAGAGAGAGAGAGAGAGAGAGAGAGAGAGAGAGAGAGAGAGAGAGAGAGAGAGAGAGAGAAAGTGAGGCCCCCTAATCTGAACCCGGCCGACTCCCTACCCCTCCCGGTCCCTCACCATCATATCGCCACGAAAAGAGGGGGCTATATATACACCCACCACCTCATTAAAACCCCTCAATGATCACCAGCGCCCCAGAGTAGAAGGGGAAGATCATAGATTCACAGTCAAGTGTGTGCTCTGTGTGTTAGAGAGAGAGAGAGAGAGAGAGAGAGAGAGAGAGAGAGAGAGAGAGAGAGCTAATAGGTTAGTAGACATAAGAGCTAGCTAGCTAGAGGGCGGAAAGGAGGTGAGAAGTCCAAAGATTTGTTCACAATTTCTTGCTTGCTTTCTTGATAGCTTTCTGCTAACGCGTGATTCGGGAGTTATAAGAAGAGAGAGAGAGAGAGAGAGAGAGAGAGAGAGAGAGAGAGAGAGAGATGAGGGAAGGGGTGATGGTGGTGGTGAGGGAGTTCGAACCGGCGAAAGACTGCCGGGGCGCGGAGGCAGTCGAGCAGACGTGCGAGGTAGGGCCCAGCGGTAAGATGTCGCTCTTCACCCACCTCCTCGGTGACCCCCTCGCCCGCATCCGCCACTCCCCGGTCTTTCTCATGCTGGTGAGCCGTTACTGCTCTATCTTCTTTTTTTTTTTTTCATCTTTTATTTTGACGTATTTCCGTTTATTAATTTCTGAGTAATCCTTCAAAAAAAAAAAAATTCGAGTATTATTTTCTGACGTGGCATTCTGCTGTTTTTATAAAATCTAAAATAAAAAAAGGTAGCCGAAACGTGTGGGCCGGAGAAGGAGATCGTGGGCCTCGTCCGAGGCTGCATCAAGACTGTGACCTGCGGCAAGAAGCCCCACCGTTCGGCGGCGAAGCATCACACCGTCACCCCCGTCTACACAAAGGTTGCCTACGTCCTTGGCCTCCGCGTCTCCCCCTCCCACCGGTAACTCCGCCGCCTCCTCTACTTAATCATCTAATAAATACAGTAATTATTCGATTTTAATTTATTTTGTCCCATAATAAATGACCGAATCAACAGGCGAGTTGGCATCGGGCTGAAGTTGGTGCGGAAGCTGGAGGAGTGGTTCCGAGAGATGGGGGCGGAGTACTCCTACATGGCCACCGATAGGGACAACGAAGCATCGGTTAGCCTCTTCACCGGCCGGTGCGGCTACTCCAAGTTCCGGACCCCCTCCATCCTCGTCCACCCCGTCTTCGCCCACCGCCTCCCGGTCCCACGCCGCCGAGCCGCCATCCTACGCCTCGCCCCCGCCGACGCCGAGCTTCTCTACCGCCGTCGCTTCTCCACCGTCGAGTTCTTCCCCCGCGACATCGACGCCGTCCTCGCCAACCCGCTCTCCCTCGGCACCTTCATTGCCGTCCCGCCGGAGTCGTCCTTCCTCCGCGGGGGCGGCGGGATCGTGTCTTTCCTGGCCGACCCACCGGAGTCGTGGGCGGTGCTGAGCGTGTGGAACTGCAAGGAGGTGTTCCGGCTGGAGGTGCGCGGGGCGGGGCGGTGGCGGAGGCGGCTTGCGGGGGCGAGCCGGGCGGTGGACCGGGCGCTGCCGTGGCTACGGGTGCCGTCGGTGCCGGACCTGTTCCGCCCGTTCGGGGTCTACTTTTTGTACGGGATCGGCGGGGAGGGTGCGGGCGCGGCGAGGATGGTGCGTGCGCTGTGCGGGCACGCGCACAACCTGGCAAGGGAGGGGGGCTGCGGGGTGGTGGCGGCGGAGGTGGCGGCCTGTGAGCCGCTGCGTGCGGGGATTCCGAGCTGGGGGCGGCTTTCGTGCACGGAGGACCTGTGGTGCGTGAAGCGCCTCGCCGACGACTACAGCGACGGTGCCGTCGGGGACTGGACCAAGGCCCCGCCGGGGGCCTCCATCTTCGTGGATCCCAGGGAGTTCTGAGTTGGTAGGGATGGGTCCCGCCCCGTCGGCCGGTTAGATTCGACGTCCGTTATTATGGCAACGGAGGAAGCGGTTTGTTTTTTCGGGGGGCGTTTTTCATTTCCCCCCCTCTTTTTTCGGACACTGGGGGAATAGAATCATACGAGTATACTATATCTATCCCATGTAAACGGTGGTGCCTTTTGGTATTTTTCTCTAAAGCGGGTGTTTTTCTTTAAAGAAAAAAAAAATCTTAACGACTTTGTGAGATATGGGATAAGGGGGACAGCGAATCGGGATCCATGGAAAATGTGGTGGTATGATTCGAGGTCACTTTTGCTTGCAAAAAAAAAAAAAAATCTCCTACTTTTTGTTTTACCGTATCTGATCAATATGCGGTTCCAACCGTGTACGATTAAAGTCCAAGGATCCTGATTTGGGTCATGATTGGTTCGAATCAGATCTTGATCCGGTTCTAATTTGATTTTGTAATTCTAAATACAGCTTTTTAAATTAGGTTTTTTTTTGCATATCTATATAACAAGAGACGTCGGTTTTGTGCTGACTAGACAAAACGGAACAAAAAAGCCTGACTAGGACAAGCTGACTGGATAAAAATGAACCGAATAGATCTAACCATTCGTTCAAAAATCAACGCACAACCCCTTCATGGTTTCAAATTCCAACCCATTTAAACTGCACTAAACCCCTAAAATCCCAGCCCATTGAAACTGCACTAAACTTAACCGTTCATCCCGTGATCATTGTTTGCATCAACGGCTATAAACCCGCCTGCTGAAATTACGGCCGCCCCAAACCATCGGGTCGATCTCGAGGAATCCGTTCGAACAAAGACAACTGTGATTGATCGATTATAGCGGGAGGGGGAGTTGGTCGTGCCGAAGGCGCTTGCTTCGTACCAATAAGTATGGACGAGTAAATGGGTGATCCTATGAATGTCGGTGTTGTCGTCGAAAGTGTTTTGTTGCCGAAGGCGTTCAGGTGTGTTGCCATCGAAGGCGGCCATTTGCAGTGCCGATAGGTGTGTTGCTGCTGAAGGCGGCCATTTGCAGTGCCCATAGGTGTGTTGCTGCTGAAGGCGGCCTGCTGCAGTGTCGACAAGCACGGGCATGCACTAGTATCTAATATAATAAGAAAGCTCAGGAGACAGACGAAGTTTAGTTTTTGACCGTCGAAATAAATGATGATTAATTTTGATTCGGTCAAGCAATAGGTGAGTGAGATGTATAGGAGAGTGCGATCAGTGATAGAAAAGTTGGGATTCATTCAGAGGGGCGTCCCTCCCCAACCGGTTTTTCTCTCTTTCTCTCTCTCTTTCGCGCCCTCTCTCTCTTTCTCTTCTGCGCCCTCTCTCTCTCTAACTAAAACTCTCTCTCCCTTTCGCACCATCTCTCTCTTTCTTCCATGCCCTCTCTATTACTCGCGCCCTCTCTCTAACTAATCCTCCCCAACCGATTTTTTATCTCTCTCTCTCTCTCTCTCTCTCTCTCTCTCTTTCTCTCTCTCTCTCTCTCTCTCTCTCTCTCTCTCTCTTTCGTGCTCTCTCTCTCTCTCCCTCTTCCGCGTTGTATGCGTAAAAAAAAGATCCGGGTCATCTTTATTTCGAATACACAGAGATAACAAGGCCGGGACCCGGGGACTCAGGGGTGGTGAGCCGGGTGCGGTAAAGATTTGATCAGGGGATTATGGGAAAGATCCTCTGGAGGGTCCCTTTGATCTGTGTCTCCACGTTACTTCGTGCGAGAGCTCTGGAGGGGTTGCCCATGACAGAGATCTTTACAGGGTGAGGGTTTCTTGAGAGACTAAGGAGTCTTCCTCGTCGCTTTTATCCCTTCCGTGCTTCGTGCTTTCTCGGCTAGGGGGGCTTTTGGCTTCGTTCCTCGATCTTCGTGTCTCCCTCGGCTCTGACTAGATCTCGATGTCCTTGATCGTCGGTTTGCGGCGTTGATCATACTTCTGGCATCGGCTTTGGTTTTTTGCTTTCGGCTTTGGCATTGCTCTGGTGTGGCTCTGACTTTTGCTTTGCTTTGACGTTTGCGCTTGAATATAGACTGGTAGAGGTTTGCGATGCTTTAATTCTTTCGGACTTCGCGTCGTATTGTCTAGAACGTGCGATGCTTTGCTCGTGACCGTCGTGTTGGAATTGGATCCGCTTATCAGAGTCGCAGCGGAAGCAAAAGATAGATCCAAAGATCATACGGTGTATGTTTCATTACAATTAATTATACAAAACAATCTACATGCAAATCTATGATCTTAGCATATGTGCGGACACCCTAGAGGCATACTACGATCTACGGAAGACGTACATGCATCTAGTTAGGTGTTTAGAATCATCATACCTTTTATATCTATGATCCGGGAGAACAGAACGATGATGAACCGCACGCGAATCGCAAGGGAAGCTGTCGGATAGCACCTTGTCCTTCGCGAATTGAGGAATCCTCAAAGTTCTACCTCTGAGTGCAAGGACTACGAGCCGATGGAGGAATTCATTGCGAAGACAATGGCTAGACGCGAGATCTCCTCCTTCTCTTTCTCTCTCCTTCCTTCTCCTTCCTTTCTCCTTCTTCTTCCTTCTTCTTCCTCTTTCTTCCTTGGCCGAAACCATAGAGAGGGAGAGAGGTTCGGATTTTCTGGAGAGGGGAGACCTTGTGGCTGGCCCTCTCTCTCCCTTCTTCTCTTATAAGGTCGATCCCCTATTGCCTCAAGCAAGCTAGGGCCGGCCCCTAGTAGATAAGGATAAGAGGGGGGCAGATTTTAGGGTTTCAGGTGTCTATCGTGAAGCCTGGACGAAAACGTCCTTCACAAAAAGTGAAACACTGCGAGAGAGATTGAGTGAGGTGCGCTACTCGGAATCAAATTCCGTCAGCGCCTATGAGCTTCTGGAATTATTCCGCTCATTCTAAGATCCATATTCAATGTGTTCTGAGCCATATTTCAGTATTTACCAAAATACCCCACTACAAGAAATAGGTTATTTACCGACGGAAATATTTAATTCCGTCGGTAATAATATAAATTTTACCGACGGGAGAAATAATTTCCGTCGGTAATATAACTTAGATTTTTTTACTTTTTTTTGCAAATTTATTACCGACGGTTCTATATTATCCGTCGGTAATAACATTTTACCGACGGATAATATAAATTCCATCGGTAAAAAGCGCGACAAATCACAGGGTTTTACCGGGTCTCTGGAAAAAATAAAACCCTGCGTTTTATCGATGCTTTGTACCACCGGAACATATATTTCCATCGGTATAATGATGTTTTACCGACAGAAATATAAGTTCCGTCGGTAAAACACAACGACTAATTACAGAGTTTTTACCGGGTCTCTGGAAAAAATATAACCCTGCGATGCGTCGTTGCTTTATACCGACGGAACTTAAATTCTCGTCGATAAAACGTCATTATACCGACGGAAATATCAGTTCCGTCGGTAAAAATAAACGACTAATCGCAGGGTTTTTACCGGTTCTCTGGAAAAAATGGAACCCTGCGAACCCTGCAATTAGTCGTTGATATTTACCGACGGAACATATATATCCGTCGGTATAAATTAACTTTTTACCGACGGAAGTCATAAGTTCCGTCGGTAAAAACCATGACCTAAATAACCATCAGCGATCCCTTCTGTTTTTGTTTTGATACCTATCCCGCCCCCTCTCTCTCTCTCTAAATCGTGCCCCCTCCCCGGCCTCCCTCCCCCCCTCCCTCGCGTCCCTCCAGCCGGCCACCCCTCCCCGGCCTCCCTCGCGTCCCTCCGGTCGGCCACCCCGGCCTCCCCTCTCTTGCGCCACCGATCGACCGGCGAGCTCCTCCTCCTGGCCTCCGGTGAGCTCCTCCTCCTCCTCCTCCTCCCATTCCCCCTTAGCTAATTTTTTGATCTACAAGGTGATAAGTAAATTTTTTGATCTACAAGGTGATTGAAATATATCTTTTAATTTTTTAATGATTAGACTTAGAAATTATCTAAAATTTTGATAGAAGTAAATTTTGGTCCGACATCATGAAATATAGATCAAAACAACGAATATTTTGACCGAAACCCGACATCACATCTTTTTTTTTTCCATATAATTTTGCTGAAAATTCTATATTTTTAGTAAAAATTTTATCTTTTCCAGTGATAAATTCTATTTTTATCATCCATTATAAATTTTTCTTATAACAGATCGATAGTTGACCGGAATTGATCAAAATTTGATATGGAATATGATAATTTTCCACCAAAATCTTTCCTAGGAAAAAAGAAAACTTCCACCAGTAAATTAATTGAAATCCGAAAAATTTCATATTTTTGACCGATCAAAATCGACCTCGAAAGCGATATTAAAATTAGAAGGGTAAATTACACTTTGTTTCCCCTAAGTTTAGATAAAAAACATTTAAACCTCCTGTAGTTTATCTTGTTCCAAATCGCTCCCTAAAGTTTGAAATGTTTAGCATAATACACCTTTTGTCAACTACATAATTTTCTCGTTTGATAATTTTGATCTGATCATAAATGAATTGAAGGGGGTGTGAAATGGTTGGTTTACCAACCCTAGGTTTACTATGTGACTAGTCTACTAATCATAATACACCCATCCATTAGGGATGTGGATGACCAGTAGAAGTTTTGATTCGGTGTTCCATACCCGAAAACCGAAAACGAAATTATGTGGAGTCTTATAACATTGTTTGAAATTACTTCAGGTGTTGTATAGCCAGATAGACGAAGATGTCTTCGATCGATAAGAATTGGATGCGTAATTGAATCACATGAGCCAAGAGTATAGAGAAGGAGTCAGGAAATTTCTGGATTTTGCATTTGAGCGTCTTGCACCGCTTGATGGAAAAATTGTGTCCCTGTATAAACTGCGGAAGGGTGACTAGGAAGGTTCGTGAGGAATGTGAGATTAATCTGGTAATGCATGGCATTGACATTAGCTATACCCGTTGGTTCTCGCACGGTGAGGAGCTAGATGCAGTCCCCATGGCAGCTCACGGTGAAACTACAAACACAGTGATCGATGATGATAATATTAATACAGACGATGATGATGACATGCAGGGTATGATATATGATTTGCAAGGTGGAATAGGCATGGAAACACTGTCAGGTGATCAACTCAATATTGAAGCGGACTAGTTCTACAGATTGCTTAAGGATGCCGAACAACCTCTATACCCGGGGTGTGAGAAGTTTTCAAAACTCTCTTTCACTGTAAAGCTTCTTCATTTGAAGTGTCTCAATGGTTGGAGTAATAAGTCATTTAATATGTTGGTAGAGTTGCTGAAAGAGGCTTTTCCTATAGGTGAGATAGTACCGAAATCATTCTACGAGGCGAAGAAGACAATTAAAGATCTCGGTCTGGGTTATGAGAAAATTGATGCATGCGTGAACGATTGTATGTTGTATCGGAAAGAGTACGAACATGCGCGGTCATGCCACATATGCAGAGCAATAAGATATAAAGAGACGGATGCCGAGTCTAGTACCAATCGAAGGAAGAAAAATATATCTGCAAAGGTTCTCCTATACTTCCCGCTTAATTAGGGACAAACTTCAGAGGTTGTTTATGTCATCGAAGATTGCTGAGCACATGAGGTGGCATGCACGAGAACGTACAGATGACGGGGTTATGAGATATCCGGCCGACTCTCTGACGTGGAAAGATTTTGTTCATACCTATCCTGAATTCGCATGTAAAGTTCGCAATGTCAGGTTAGGGCTTGCTAGCGATGGTTTCAATCCCTTTGGGAATATGAGTGTCGTACAATATTTGGCCAGTTATTCTAGTTCCATATAATTTGTCTCCGTGGATGTGCTTAAAAAAGCCATACACAATGCTCTCCTCTAGGTTGGCAAATTGTAGTCAGGTCACTACTGAGAGATTTTTATGACATGGGAGACAAGGATGCGGGGGTCGTCGATGATGATTTGGATGTATATCAGAATGATGAGATAATCATTGTCGACACAGTGCACGACGAAAATAAAGAGGTTGACAATATAAACTGGACAGCGAATGCAGATCAAATGATAGAAGAGGGATGCGATGAGAGTGACAGAGATGAGACACAAAATGACTAGACCGTATGTAAATCAAATTATTTCATATTTAAATCAAATTGTTTCATATATAAATCATATTGTTTTATATAGAAATCATATTGTTTCATACTGTTTCATATGTAAATCATACAGTTTCATATGTAAATCAAACTGTTTCATATTATTTCATATGTAAATCATACTGTTTCATATGTAAATCAAACTATTTCATATTGTTTCATATGTAAATCATACTGTTTCATATGTAAATTAAACTGTTTCAGATGACATCACGGTCGAGGGTTCGTAGAGGCAGGGGTGGGCTAGCTCGGAGCGCTCCGGCTGCCACCTCAGGGTCCGAGGTCGAGCCCTCCGGATTTGGTAGTGCTGTTCCTCTCTCCACACCAGCTCCTGATGAGGTCGCAGCTTCCGAAGCTTCGAGCAGTGCTCAGCACTCGGCTACAACGTCTACGCCCACAGCTAATGTTTAGATCTAAAGTTTTATGCATGTTGTAAATACTTATTCAGTACTGATGTATATTTTATTTGCAGGGTCGAGGATCACCAGGCACGTAGGCGACCGGGGCGTGACGACGGCCAGGTGCTTGTCGACTTTACGCGAGCCGCTTTCCCTACAGTGGTGCGGCACGACCTTTGTGGGCGAGCACGCTTCTGACGCCGCCACGTGGGTCGGTATGATAGTACGAGAGGAGAGGAATGCCCCGATTGTGGGGATAAGGGGGTGGAAGAACATTGATGCATCCTATAAGGAGAGAATGTATCATGTGTTTTTGGTACGTTAGTTTTATTAAAGCATTTTAGAATAATATCGTACTTCTTTATAATTTGATTTGATAAAATAACTTATTTCTAAATTGATTTTACAGGAGAAATTTAAATGGGAGAACATGGAAACCGACACTTATCGGGAGGACTTGTGGAAGACGATGGGTGAGTGGTACAGGGATTACCTTTACGAGCTCTACCAGTTCTACGGTTACTTGGTCGGCCAGCCGGCTGAGGAGTTACATGCTGCGGCCGTGACGAGTGACGCACCACCGCTATACGTTCTACAGTTTTTGGTCGCTCACTGGGCCACCCCTCAGTTTCAGGTATAATTATTATTTTATTGATTCGTACTTGTTTTAATATTATACTAAAAATTTGTATTGATATTTCAAAATTTAATTGATTGATACATGCGAGTTCTGCTAAAGGCAAGCAGAATAGAAATGCCTCGACAACACCTGCTCCAGTGAAGGGGAGGACCTCCATGCCCCAGCTTGCCCAGCAGCTGGTAAATGATACAAATATTTTATTATTTAAAGCTCTATATATGTTATATTAACTCATCTATTTATTTTATATGTCAAACAGACATAGTCCTTGGGCCGCGAGCCTAATCGGATTGACCTTTTGAGGCCTCTAGGAGGCGACGTACCGATAGGGCATTTATGGACGATAGGGTTGCCTCGCAAGTGGTAAGTAATTAAATTACTGTTAATATATTCGTATACGTATGCCATAAAATATCATTGAATATCATTGGTTGTTTTCATATAGGAGAGAATGCGACTTCTGGTGACCCTGTCGGGAAAGGCTGGCTCCTCCTCCAGCTCAGTATCTGTCGACTCAGCGATGGATGCTGTGCTCAGACCTGCCACGCACGGCCGTGTCCTCTGTACGGGCCTTGGAGTCACGCCCTCCTCCTACTTTGGACGAGAGGGTATGCGCTCGAGGGCACGGGACACCCAGACCGGTGCTATCACTCAGTTGCAGTCTGCGCTAGACGTGGAGCGCGAACAGAGGCAGGCCCTCGAGCACATGGTTGAGGCGGAGCGAGAGCAGAGGCAGGCCCTCAAGCAGAGGGTTGAGGCGGAGAGGCAGGCCCTCGAGCATAGGGTTGAGGCAGAGAGGAAGGCCCTCGATGAGGAAAGAGAAGCTCGCAGGGCACTGGAGCGTCGGCTTAATGACTTCATAAGCCGGTTTAGCGGTGGCTCATACTCATAATTAGGTACTTACTAATCTTTATAATATTAGTAAAAAATATGAATCTTACTAATTTGAGTTTAGATCATATTATCATGCTAACATGCTAACTTATGATTTTCCAACACTTAGACTCTAAATCGATCAATCGAATCGTAAATTGTTAATATTTCCAATTAAAACTCGCTCGCAAGTCCAAAATACGGAATAATTCCAAGTACGAATTATCGAATGCCAATCCGATCGAATCAAAACCTTTTTCAAATCCGAAACACGTTAACTTATGATTTTCCAACACTTAGACTCTAAATCGGTCAATCGGATCGTAAATTATTAAAATATCCAATTAGAACTAGCTCGCAATTCCAAAATATGGAATAATTCCAAGTATGAATTATCAGATGCCGATCTAATGACGATCCGATTAAATCCAAACCTATTTCAAATCCGAAACACGCTAACTTATGATTTTCCAACACTTAAACTCTAAATCGGTCAATCGGATTGTAAATTGTTAAAATATCCAACTATAACTCGCTCGCAAGTCCGAGATACGGAATAATTCCATGTACGAATTATCGGATGCCGATCCGATGACTATCCGATCAAATCCAAATCTATTTCAAATCCAAAACACGCTAACTTATGATTTTCCAACGCTTAGACTCTAAATCGGTCAATCGGATAGTAAATTGTTAAAATTTCCAATTAGAACTCACTCGCAAGTCTGAAATACGGAATAATTCCAATTACAAATTATCGGATGCTGATCCGATGACTATCTGATCGAATCCAAACCTATTTCGAATCCGAAACACGCTAACTTATGATTTTCCAACACTTAGACTCTAAATCGGTCAATCGGATCATAAATTATTAAAATTTCCAATTAGAACTCGTTCGCAAGTTCAAAATACAGAATAATTCCAAGTACGAATTATCGAATGCCGATCCGATGACTATCCGATCGAATCCAAACCTATTTCAAATCCGAAACACGCTAACTTATGATTTTCCAACACTTAGACTCTAAATCGGTCAATCGGATAGTAAATTGTTAAAATAACCAATTAGAACTCGCTCGCAAGTCTAAAATATGGAATAATTCCAAGTACAAATTATCGGATAATGATCCGATCAAATCCAAACCTATTTCAAATCCGAAACACGCTAACTTATGATTTTCCAACACTTAGACTCTAAATCGGTCAACCAGAGCGTAAATTTTTAAAATATCCAATTAGAACTCGCTCGCAAGTCCGAAATACGGAATAATTCCAAGTATGAATTATCGGATGCCGATCCGAAGATGATCCGATCGAATCCAAACCTATTTCAAATCCGAAACACGCTAACTTATGATTTTCCAACACTTAGACTCTAAATCGGTCAATCGGATCATAAATTATTAAAATATCCAATTAGAACTCGCTCACAAGTCTGAAATACGGAATAATTCCAAGTACGAATGATTGGATGCCGATCCGATGACGATCCGATCGAATCCAAACCTATTTCAAATCCGAAACACGCTAACTTATGATTTTTCAACACTTAGATTCTAAATCGGTCAATCGGATCGTAAATTGTTAAAATATCCAACTATAACTCTCTCGCAAGTCCGAAATACAAAATAATTCCATGTACGAATTATTGGATGCTGATCCGATGGCTATCCGATTGAATCCAAACCTATTTCAAATCCGAAACACGCTAAATTATGATTTTCCAACGATTAGACTCTAAATCGGTCAATCGGATAGTAAATTGTTAAAATTTCCAATTAGAACTCACTCGTAAGTCCGAAATAAAGAATAATTCCAAGTACGAATTATCGGATGCCAATCCGATGACTATCCGATCGAATCCAAACCTATTTCAAATCCGAAACACGCTAACTTATGATTTTCCAACACTTAGACTCTAAATCGGTCAATCGGATAGTAAATTATTAAAATTTCCAATTAGAACGCGCTCGCAAGTCCGAAATACGGAATAATTCCAAGTACGAATTATCGAATGCTGATTCGATGACTATCTGATCGAATCAAAACCTATTTCAAATCCGAAACACGCTAACTTATGATTTTCCAACACTTAGATTCTAAATCGGTCAATCGGATAGTAAATTGTTAAAATATTCAATTAGAACTCGCTTGCAAGTCCGACATACGGAATAATTCCAAGTACGAATTATCGGATGTCGATTCGATGATGATCCGATCAAATCCAAACCTATTTCAAATACGAAACACACTAACTTGTGATTTTCCAACACTTAGACTCTAAATCGGTCAATCGGAGCGTAAATTTTTGAAATATCCAATTAGAACTCGCTCGCAAGTCCAAAATACAGAATAATTTCAAGTACGAATTATCGGATGCCGATCCGATGATGATCCGATCAAATCCAAACCTATTTCAAATCCGAAATACGCTAACTTATGATTTTCCAACACTTAAACTCTAAATCGGTCAATCGGATCATAAATTGTTAAAATATCCAATTAGAACTCGCTCCAAAGTCCGAAATATAGAATAATTCCAAGTACAATTTATCGGATGCCGATCCGATGACGATCCGATCGAATCCAAACCTATTTCAAATCCGAAACACGCTACTTATGATTTTCCAACACTTAAACTCTAAATCGGTTAATCGAATCGTAAATTATTAAAATATCCAATTAGAACTCGCTCGCAAGTCTGAAATACGGAATAATTCCAAATATGAATTATCGAATGTCGATCCGATGATGATCCAATCGAATCAAAACCTATTTCAAATCCGAAACACGCTAATTTATGATTTTCCAACACTTAGACTTTAAATCGGTCAATCGGATCGTAAATTTTTAAAATATCCAATTAGAACTCGCTCACAAGTCCGAAATACGGAATAATTCCAATTACGAATTATCGGATGCCGATCCGATGACGATCCGATCGAATCCAAACCTATTTCAAATCCGAAACACGCTAACTTATGATTTTTCAACACTTAGACTCTAAATCGATCAATCGGATCGTAAATTTTTAAAATATCCAATTAGAACTCGCTCGCAAGTCCGAAATACGGAATAATTCCAAGTACGAATTATCGGATGCCGATCCGATGACGATCCTATCGAATCCAAAGCTATTTCAAATCCAAAATACACTAACTTATGATTTTCCAACACTTAGACTCTAAATCGGTCAATCGGAGCGTAAATTATTAAAATATCCAATTAGAACTCGCTCGCAAGTCCAAAATATGGAATAATTCTAAGTACAAATTATCAGATGTCGATTCGATGACGATCCGATCGAATCCAAACCTATTTCAAATCCGAAACACACTAACTTATTATTTTCCAACACTTAGACTCTAAATCGGTCAATCGGATTGTAAATTTTTAAAATATCCAATTAGAACTCGCTCGCAAGTCTGAAATACAGAATAATTCCAAGTACAAATTATCGGATGCCGATCCGATGACGATCCGATCGAATCCAAACCTATTTCAAATCCGAAACACGCTAACTTAAAATTTTTCCAACACTTAGACTCTAAATTGGTCAATCGGAGCGTAAATTATTAAAATATCCAATTAGAACTCGCTCGCAAGTCCGAAATACGGAATAATTCCAAGTACGAATTATCGGATGCCGATCCGATGAATCCAAACCTATTTAAAATCCGAAACACGCTAACTTATGATTTTCCAACACTTGGACTCTAAATCGATCAATCGGAGCGTAAATTTTTAAAATATCCAATTAGAACTCGCTCGCAAGTCCGAAATACAGAATAATTCCAAGTACGAATTATCGGTTGCCGATCTGGTGACGATCCGATCGAATCCAAACCTATTTCAAATCTGAAACACTCTAACTTATGAATTTCCAACACTTATACTCTAAATAGGTCAATCGGAGTGTAAATTGTTAAAATATCCAATTTGAACTTGCTCGTAAATCCAAAATACGGAATAATTCCAAATACAAATTATTGGATGCCGATCCGATGACGATCCGATCGAATCCAAACCTATTTCAAATCCGAAACACGCTAACTTATGATTTTCCAACACTTATACTCTAAATCGGTTAATCGGAGCGTAAATTGTTAAAATATCCAATTAGAACTCGCTCGCAAGTCCTAAATACGGAATAATTCTAAGTACTAATTATCGGATGCCGATCCGATGATGATCCGATTGAATCCAAACCTATTTCAAATCCGAAACACGCTAACTTATGATGTTCCAACACTTAGACTCTAAATCGGTCAATAGGATCGTAAATTTTTAAAATATCCAATTAGAACTCGCTCGAAAGTCTGAAATACAGAATAATTTCAAGTACGAATTATCGAATGCCGATCCGATGATGATCCGATCGAATCCAAACCTATTTCAAATTCGAAACACGCTAACTTATGATTTTCCAACACTTAGACTCTAAATCGGTCAATCGGATCATAAATTATTAAAATATCCAATTATAACTCGCTCGCAAGTCTGAAATATGGAATAATTCCATGTATGAATTATCGGATGCCGATCCGATGACTATCTGATCGAATCCAAACCTATTTCAAATCCGAAACACGGTAACTTATGATTTTCCAATGCTTAGACTCTAAATCGGTCAATCAGATAGTAAATTGTTAAAATTTCCAATTAGAACTCGCTCGCAAGTCTGAAATACGGAATATTTCCAAGTACAAATTATCGGATGATGATCCGATCAAATCCAAACCTATTTCAAATCCAAAACACGCTAACTTCTGATTTTCCAACACTTAGACTCTAAATTGGTCAATCGGATCGTAAATTGGTCAATCAGAGCGTAAATTATAAAAATATCCAATTAGAACTCGCTTGCAAGTCCGAAATATGAAATAATTCCAAGTACGAATTATCGGATAACGATCCGATGACGATCCGATCGAATCCAAACCTATTTCAAATCCGAAACACACTAACTTATGATTTTTCAACGCTTAGACTCTAAATTGATCAATCGGAGCGTAAATTATTAAAATATCCAATTAGAACTCGCTCGCAAGTCCCAAATACGAAATAATTCCAAGTACGAATTATCGAATTCCGATCCGATGATGATCCGATCGAATCCAAACTTATTTCAAATCTGAAATACGCTAACTTATGATTTTTCAACGCTTAGACTCTAAATTGATCAATCGAAGCGTAAATTGTTCAAATATCCAATTAGAACTCGCTTGCAAGTTCGAAATATCAAATAATTCCAAGTACGAATTATCGAATACTGATCCGATAACGATCCGATCGAATCCAAACCTATTTCAAATCCGAAACATGCTAACTTATGATTTTTCAACGCTTAGACTCTACATTGGTCAATCGGAGCGTAAATTGGTCAATTAAAGCATAAATTGTTAAAATATCTAATTAGAACTCACCTGCAAGTCCGAAATACCAAATAATTCCAAGTACGAATTATCGAATGTCGATCCGATGACGATCCGATTGAATCCAAACCTATTTCAAATCTGAAACACGTTAACTTATGATTTTTTAATGCTTAGACTCAGTTATAGATATAAACTATTTTTCTAACAAATATATTTTAATTACAGGAGCCGGGCGGTGTCAGGGGATGAGAGCACCAGCGTTGGTGCCGGGTAGCGTGGAGTGGCTGAGATATAGGGCACGAAGATTCTCTCAGTTTTGGATTGTGTAAAAATTATTTTGTAATATGTGGTTATTTTTTGTTCTTGTCTATAATTGTCGGGCATTGTGGTAATATTTGATAATTTGCGGTAATATTTTATAAATTTAGGTAATATTTGATAATTTACGGTAATATTTTATAAATTATGGTAATATTTAATAAATTATAGTAATATATTGTGGTGGTATTGTTGTAAATCACAGGAATTAAATAACATTATTTTGGTAAATATTTTTTTAAAAAAAACATACTTTTTACCGACGGAAATTAAATGTTCCGTCGATAATAATCTTTTTAATTTTTTTAAATTATTAATAAATTTCTGACGGACATGACAGATCCTTCGGTAATATTTATATTATTACCGACGGTAAAACAACTGCCCGTCGGTAATAAGCTATATATTACCGACGGAAGGTAATTATACGTCAGTAATAATATATTTTATTTTTAATTAAGTATTTATATATTACCGACGGCCAATAAATTATTGGAATTGGATCCGCTAATAAGAGTTGCAGCAGAAGCAAAAGAAAGATCCGAAGATCTTACGGTGTATATTTCATTACAATTTCGCTATAAAACAATCTACATGTAAATCTACGATCTTAGCATATGTGTGGACACCCTAGAGGCATACTACGATCTATGGAAGACATGCATGCATCTAGTTAGGTGTTTAGAATCATCATACCTTTTTGGATCTATGATCCGGAGACGACGGAACGATGAAGAACTGCGCCGGAATCACAAGGGAAACTGTCGGATAACACCTTGTCCTTTGCAAATTGAAGAATCCTCGAAATCCTGTCTCTGAGTGCAGGGATTACGAGCCGACGGAGGAATCCGTTGCGAAGACGATGGCGAGCCACAAGATTTTCCCCTCATCTTTCTCCTTTCTTCCTTCTCCTTCCTTCCTCTTCCTTCTCCCTTCTTCTTCCTCTCTTTTCCTTGGCCGAAACCACAAAGACGAGGAGAGGGGAGAGGGTTCAGATTTTCTGGAGGAGAGGGGCACTTGGGCCGGCCCTCCCCCTCCCTATTTCCTTTATAGGTCCTGTCTCCTATGGCTCCAAGGAGGCTAGGGCCGGCCCCTAGATGGATAGGGATAAGGGGAGATCGGATTTAGGGATATCCAGTGTCTATCATGAAGCCTGGATGAAAACGCCCTTCACGAAAAGTAGAAAACTGAAAGAGAGACTAAGTGTGGTGCGCTATTCGGAATCGAGTTCCGTTAGCGCCTATGAGCTCCTAGAATTATTCCGCTCATTTTAAGATCCATATTCAATATGTTCTGAGCTATATTTAAGTATTTACCAAAATACCCCTACGGCCCGTAACACACGTGAATTAGGTTCTTAGGCTCCGGGCTTGCGCTCCATCGCGCTACTTCACATCCAACGTATCCAACTAGGTCAGGGAACAATTTCTATACGTAACGACATGGTGGAACCTTCAGGGTTTGGGATCTCTAGCTCCAACCGGATCCCTGATTAACTGTTCCGGTGACACACCGAAAGTTCCGTTAATCAGCCCTAATCCGATTAACCCGCGTAGCCACCCAGAGTGCGACGCGAGTTGGACTCTAGTGATCCTAAACTTATGTTACTCCCTCGTAACCCTGTTCTCTACTATACTCCGATAATCCTTAGTCCCTCCTATTACTGGTGCCATGATACGACTCGGGCGGTGGGGAGCACCGTCAGATCCCGATCGATCATCTGACTAGGGTTTGATGACTCGTCATCTATACACCACATACCTTCCGGTGCTATGCCTAGCATCCAGAACATCGTCAGTCATACTGATAACCACCAGGCCTGGGTTAACTGTGTGGACAGATTGACTCATCAAAACGCACCCATCTAACACTGGACGTCGGATAGCCTGTAGGGATTACATATCACTCAAGCGCCAGCCGGGTAACCCAACGTACTGTGGTATTGGACTATGGAAGGTCCGCACACATTGGCACATCAAAGCACCACACAATTGGTTGTCCCAGTTTACATGGTCCCTCAGGGTTAAGGACAGATTATCTATAGTAGTAAGATGGTTTCTGCACCAGTGTCTGAATCACTGAACTGTGCACCATCTTGGTTCCTGTTCAACACGATTATCGTGCTTGGTCAGATGAATGAGAATCCCATGTTCCCGTAGTGGAGACTTCACCACATCCTCTATCTGCCAACAGCTTGTTCTCGGTGAAACGACCGACATCACCTAAGTTGTGAACTAGTTCTAGGTCTACACAGAACTGGTCCACTGGGTCTCCCAAGCATGGATCCTCCATGCGCCTCAGTGGCCTACTGTGTTCCCTAGGGTCCTTTTATTATATGAGTATTATCATATACCAGAGTAGTATTCTAATGAATGCAATAACCAAAGTCATCTTTATAAATGTTAATACAGAAATTCCATGCTAAGGACACACAAGCTACAACAATCTCTCACTTGGCCTAGCGGGGAAAAACATTCTTAACTCCCATGGCATCCACGTGCTTCTCAAAAGCCTTGGTCGGTAACGCCTTTGTGAAAGGGTCCGCCATGTTATCTGCAGACGCCACCTGAGTCACTGTAATCTCCCCTCGCTTCTGTAAGTCCCGGATAATGTAGTATTTCCGCTCGATATGCTTGCTCTTCTGGTGATATCTTGGCTCCTTGGATTGTGCTATCGCTCTACTATTGTCACAGTAAAGGACAATAGGATCTTAACCTCTCGGTACGCATCCTAAGTCCGTGAGGAACTTCTTGAGCCACACCGCCTCCTTAGCTGCTTCGCACGCCGTAACGTACTCAGCCTCTATCGTCGAATCCACGATGCATCCCTGCTTCACGCTCCTCCAACGGACAGCTCCTCCTTCTAATGAAAACACAAACCCGGATGTCGATCTCCTGGATTCCGGATCTGACACAAAGTCAGAATCCGTATATCCAATCGGCATCAGTTCCTGTGAAGAGTAAACTAACTTATAATCTCTCGTCATACGAAGATACTTGAGTATACTTTTCACAGCAGTCCAGTGCCCTGGACCCGGATTTGACTAATACTTGCCCATCATGCCTACTGCATAGCATATATCCGGTCTCGTGCACTGCATAGCATACATCAGACTCCCTACAGCCGAAGCATAAGGTATCTTCTGCATCTCTGCCCTCTCCTCAGGAGTCTTAGGACCCTGATCCTTGGACAATTTTATTCCATGTCTGAATGGAACTAGTCCCTTCTTGGAGTTATGCATACTGAATCTGACCAAGATAGTATCTATGTAGGCTGACTGTGACAGCGAGAGAGTCTTGTTCTGGCGATCTCGAGTTACCTTGATCCCCAGAACACAACTCGCTTCACCCAGGTCTTTCATGTCAAATTGAGAGGATAACCACACCTTCACTGTAGACAATATTCCAACATCGTTTCCGGTAAGCAGGATATCGTCTACGTAATGCACTAGAAAAACTACTGCAGTCTTATCGCTCCTTTTATAAACACATGGTTCATCCACGTTCTGCTCAAATCCATAAGACTGGATAGCCTGATCAAAACGTATGTTCCAACTTCTGGATGCTTGCTTCAGTCCATAAATGGACCTTTGCAACTTGCACACCAGACTTTCCTGACCTTTTGTGACAAAGCCTGGAGGCTGAGACATGTAGATATCTTCTTCCAAATCCCCGTTGAGGAATGCGGTCTTGAAGTCCATTTGCCAGATCTCTCAATCATAATGGGCTGCAATGGACAAGAGAATCCGGATAGACTTAAGCATAGCCACTGGCGAAAAGGTTTCATCATAGTCGATCCCTTCTTGTTGGGTGTAACCCTTAGCGACTAGTCTAGCTTTGTAAGTCTCAACGGTACCATCCGGACCTCTTTTCCTTTTGTACATCCACTTACACCCAACATGTTTAATGTTGTGAGGTGGTGTTACAAGTGTCCAAACCGAATTTTGGGACATCGATGTCAGTTCTGCCTCCATGGCTTCCTGCCATACTGCATGGTCAGAGGATACTAGCGCTTCGTCATAGTTCAAAGGATCATCCTCCTGAAACTCTGGATCTACCATATAGGCTTCTCTAATGTATCTATCAGGAGCACTTGTGGTCCTCCCACTGCAACGAACCTGCGGTGGTTCCATAGGAGTCGATTCTACAGTATCGTTTATCTTAGTGGTATCGGCTCCCACTACGTTTTCTGTCTGTGTACTCCCATCAATACCAAGCAATTCTTCAAGAACTACTTTACTGGTGGGCTTATGGTCTATTAAATAACCCTGCTCCAGGAATACGGCGTTCGTCGAGACGACAACCTTTCTATCCTCAGGATCATAAAATAAACCACCCTTTGTCCCTTTTGGATACCCAACGAACATACATATCTTAGTTTTTGACTCCATCTTATCTCGCTTGTCCTTCCGCACATGTACTGGACAACCCTAAATCCTAAAGTGCTGTAGGCTTGGCTTTCGTTTCAACCACAGCTCCCAAGGAGTTAGGGGTACTAACTTTGATGGAACAAAGTTTAAAGTATATACTGCCGTCTCTAGGGCATATCCCAAAAAACTAGGTGGCAATATTGCATAACTCATCATAGTCCGAACCATGTCTAACAAAGTTCGGTTTCTCCTCTCAGATACACCGTTTTGTTATGGTGTCCCTGGTGCAGTCAACTGGGATATAATCCCATGCTCACGCAGGTACCCAATAAATTCATCCGATAGGTATTCGTCTCATCGATCCGATCGAAGAGACTTGATACTTTTACCCATCTGTTTTTCTGCTTCAGCTCTGAACTCCTTGAACTTATCAAAGGATTCAGACTTCCGCTGCATTAGGTATATGTATCCAAACCTCGAGTGATCATCCGTGAAGATGATGAAATACTCGAAGCCTCCTATAGCACACGGACACTTATGGGCCCATATACATCAGTGTGTACCAGCTCTAATACCTCCTTAGATCTGCTACCTTTGGCTCGGAAAGATCTTTTAGTCATCTTGCCTTCCAGGCAAGACTCACACGTCGGTAGGCTTTCTGAAACATCTGGACTTAAAAGTCCTACCTTAACCAACCTGTGAATCCTGTCTGAGGCTATGTGTCCAAGCCTTAGATGCCAAAGAAGTGTTGGATTATCTGAGGGATTTTTCCTTTTAGATAAATTAACCACACAAGCTTTGATTATGTTATCCTGTTTATGATTGGAGTTAATTACATAGAGACCGTTCTGTATCTTTCCCTTACAAACAAAGGAACCATTCAATTTAATTGACACACCAGAAGCATCAAATAAAACTGAAAAACCTTCATTATTCAATAAGGAAATAGAAATTAAGTTTCGTCTCAAGGACGGTACATAAAGTATGTCTCTAAGTAATAAACTTTTTCCATCAAGGAACTGCAAGACGACATCTCCAACTGCTTCAACCTCTGCCACGGCCTCAGTTCCCATGCTTAGGATTATCTCCCCATCACCCAGTTTTCTTATCTCCTTGAACCCCTGCAAATTATTGCAAGCATGGTTAGTGGAACCAGAATCCACAATCCATGAAACTGGAGAACAATTGGATGCTACAAGGGATTCCACTATGTGGATTTGAGATATACCTGTCTCAGCCTTCTTGGGAGCTGCGCGGCAGTCGCCCTTCCAGTGCCCCTTCTTGCCGCATCGGAAACATTTTCCTTTGGGTTTCGCCGGACCATTCTGCTTAGGAACCTGCAACTGCACCTGGCTCATCTCCACGGGCTTCTTAGACTTTCTTTTCTGAAACTTGCCCTTGGCTTTCAGAGAAGAATTCGGTTTTACGTTCAGGGATTGGGCTCCTGCCTTCATTCCGTCCTTTGTCGCCTGGAGCGCCGCTAGGAGCTCTGCGTTAGACATCTCCAACCGGTTAAGGTTGAAGTTGGTAACGAAGACCTCAAACGCTCCTGACAGAGATGCGAGGAAAATATCGGTCTGGATCTCTGCATCCATGATGACATCGAAGGAACCAAGCTCGTTCACATAGCCAAATAATTTCAGCATATGATCTCGAACTAAAGTCCCCTCTGCCATCTTTGTGGACACCAATTTCTTGATGGTCAGGTAATGAGTTACCCGACTACGACCCTCGAATATTTCCTTTTGGTAGAGCATCATGTCTGAAGCAAAGGCCATGTCTTTGACTTGCTTCTGAAGGACGGTCTGCAAGGATGCCACTATGTAGCACTTGTATATCTTATCAGCATCTAGCCAGTCTTTCCATTCCTTTAACTGGGCCTCAGTTGCACTTGGTCCCGGCATGGCCGGTTGAGGGGTACTTAGGGCAATTGTGTGTTTGCCAACCCTTAGGACGAGCATCAAGTTACGCTTCCAGTCCTCGTAGTTTGGTCCCGTAAGTTTGTTATCATTAAGTATGGAGGCAAGGGGGTTGATCTTGGTCATGATTTCTGTAAACAATGGTTCAAAGCAAAATTAGGGTTTACTATAATTTATTTCATGGAATTTAGAAATAGATAATGTATACTCCAGTCGCTATGTCTTCACTACCTCAAGTAGAGACATCCAGGAATCTAAATTCCCTGGGCTCGAGCACTGAGACTATCGGCCTTGAATTGGAGACAACATCTCGGTGAGAGCATACAACCGCTTCTGCCAACGGAGCTTTTACGGCCCAGTCTTCATCAGAATTACCCATGGTAAACTGAAAGACCTCCCAGTCTCCTTTTGGCCAGCTTTATGTGACCCGCGTGTGCAGCAACAGCGGCTTCACACAAGCTTTCAGATGCTTCCCACAAATCTAGGTGGTGTCAGCAGGGGGTTTCATAGGCTCCCGCGGTGCAGAAAAAAACCGTCACCCACTGCCACCGGTATCCTCCATGTCCCGAAGGAAACCACTAGGCGAACCAGTATGGAAGAAAACACAGCTCTCACCCGGTGGGAATATCGAAATACGTACCTCCCACCTAGACCCTTAGCCGGTTGATTGTGGAGGCCAGGGGCTCCCCTTTGGAGGGAACCTCTTACACATCCCTTCTTTATGAGGTTTTATGCATATCTAGAAAGGTCACGACCTCCTAGACTTAGACACTGGTTTACCGTGCTCCCACTAGGATTACAAACCCTCCCGCAAAGCATTAGTATCCTTGGAAAATATCATAGTCCCTACCTTGAATACTCAGCTTTCGCCTTTCTTGCAAGGATCACATTATATAGATTCCAAGGATCCCGATACTTCACTAGTTTGCCCATAATCCTAAGATCTGGAGCCTAGCCTAAGGTCAACGTGGAAATGACTCCCACTACGATAATGCCTCGTTCACAATTTGATGCCTGATGTCATAGTAGACCTCATCTCATTACAGGTTTCGATGCTGGCTAAATAGGGACATCCGACAACCTCTGCCGGACCTCAACCTAATGGTGGCATAACCAAATCGTGATGAGTTCATACTACTATCAAACATCATCTAGAAACGGGTATCACACAGTGAAATCCTAACCTAACTTGGTCGCTAGGACCACGTGGGGAAAGGGCATCCCACTAGGGTTATCATACTTCTTATGGAGACATTAGTTAATTATCTCTAAACAAATTTAACACTGCGTCTATCTCGGTGCACAGTACTTGGCTACCTAAACTACCACGAGGGCGGTTACCGCCTTTCCTTTTAACTAGCCAACGGATTCGCACGTGTTAGAAACATCTAGAGATACCGATGAATCCATAAGCTTAGTACTAACCCTAAGCCTGATTTAGAGACAAACTCACAAGCAAGATAATAAAATTATCATCGGGGTTCTCTAAATAAAAAGTATAGAGAATCAACAGAAAAACACATCCAAACTGAATCAAGTCCAGGGTCCGACCCTGAACCTGAATAGCACAGCCAAGATATCTTGCTCTTCCGTTCTGCATGATCTCTGACGACGATCCCCATCATCGCAAACGTGCACGGTTTCGCCGGGTCTTTGCACGCCATGGTACCGCTTGCCCGAACCGTGGATGTAGCATCATCTTCTTCCTATGACCGAAAAACTAACACGCTCCGAGCAAGTGCTCGTTCGTGTACAATTTTGCTAGAACGAAAAGAAAACAATCCTAGAAACATGGCCAGGGAACCGAGGATAGTCAACCCCCACCCTCGCCCATCTAGAGCCTAAAAATCCACAGACAATAATAATCAATGCAAAAATTAAATCCGGGGTCCGACCCCCGGATGCATGCAATCACAGATTACTATTCAGCGCTGCACCTGCAAAAAGATGATACATAGCACAATCCATATGCATGATCTATGCCGAACCCCGACGAAAACATATGCCATCATATATTCACATGATGTTTTCACGAATTCATGCATAAAACATACACCAAAGCGTGCTCTGATACCAATTGTTGGAATTGGATCCGCTAATCAGAGTTGCAGCGGAAGCAAAAGAAAGATCCGAAGATCATACGGTGTATGTTTCATTACAATTTTGCTATAAAATAATCTACATGCAAATCTACGATCTTAGCATATGTGCGGACATCCTAGAGGCATACTACGATCTACGGAAGACATGCATGCATCTAGTTAGGTGTTTAGAATCATCATACCTTTTTGGATCTATGATCCGAAGACGACGGAATGATGAAGAACTGTACTGGAATCGCAAGGGAAACTGTCGAATAGCACCTTGTCCTTTGCGAATTGAAGAATCCTCGAAATCCCATCTCTAAGTGCAGGGATTACGAGCCGACGGAGGAATCCGTTGCGAAGATGATGGCGAGCCGCAAGATTTTCTCCTCCTCTTTCTCCTTTCTTCCTTCTCCTTCCTTCCTCTCCCTTCTCCCTTCTTCTTCCTCTCTTTTCCTTGGCCGAAACCACAAAGACGATGAGAGGGGAGAGGGTTAGGATTTTCTAGAGGAGATGGGCACTTGGGCCGGCCCTCCCCCTCCCTATTTCCTTTATAGGGCCGGTCTCCCATGGCTCCAAGGAGGCTAGGGCCGGCCCCTAGATGGATAGGGATAAGGGGGGATCGGATTTAGGGATATCCAGTGTCTATCGTGAAGCCTGGACGAAAACGCCCTTCACGAAAAGTGAAAAACTGAAAGAGAGACTGAGTGAGGTGCGCTACTCAGAATCGAGTTTCGTCAGCGCCTATGAGCTCCTGGAATTATTCCGCTCATTTTAAGATCCATATTCAATGTGTTCAGAGCCATATTTCAATATTTACCAAAATACCCCTACGGCCCGTAACACACGTGAATTAGGTTCTTAGGCTCCGGGCTTGCGCTTCAGCGCTACTTCACATCCAACGTATCCAACTAGGTCGGGGAACAATTCCTATACGCAACGACAGGGTGGAACCTTCAGGGTTCAGGATCTCTAGCTCCAACCGGATCCCTGATTAACTGTTCCGGTGACACACCGAAAGTTTCGTTAATCAGCCCTAATCCGATTAACCCGTGTAGCCACCCAGAGTGCGACGCGAGTTGAACTCTAATGATCCTAAACTTATGTTACTCCCTCGTAACCCTGTTCTCTACTATACTCCGATAATCCTTAGTCTCTCCTATTACTGGTGCCATGATACGACTCGGGCGGTGGGGAGCACCGTCAGATCCCGATCGATCATCTGACTAGGGTTTGACGACTCGTCATCTATAACACCACACACCTTTCGGTGCTATGCCTAGCATCCGGAACATCGTCAGTCATACTGACAACCACCAGGCCTGGGTTAACTGTGTGGACAGATTGACTCATCAAAACGCACCCATCCAACACTGGACGTCGGATAACCTGTAGGGATTATATGTCACTCAAGCGCCAGCCGGGTAACCCAACGTACCGTGGTATTGGACAATGGAAGGTCCGCACACGTTGGCACATCAAAGCACCACACAATTGGTTGGCCCAGTGTACATGGTCCCTCAGTGTTAAGGACAGATTATCTATAGTAGTAAGATGGTTTCTGCACCAGTGTCTGAATCACTGAACTATGCACCATCTTGGTTCTTGTTCAACACGATCATCATGCTTGGTCAGGTGAATGGGAATCCCACGTTCCCGTGGTGGAGACTTCACCACATCCTCTATCTGCCAACAGCTTGTTCTCGGTGAAGCGACCGACATCACCTAAGCTGTGAACTAGTTCTAGGTCTATACAGAACTGGTCCACTGGGTCTCCCAAGCATGGATCCTCCATGCGCCTCAGTGGCCTACTGTATTCCCTAGGGTCCTTTTATTATATGAGTATTATCATATACCAGAGTAGTATTCTAATGAATGCAATAACCAAAGTCATCTTTATTAATGTTAATACAGAAATTCCACGCTAAGGACACACGAGCTACAACATAAATTTCCGTCGGTATTATGTCTTATTACCGACGGAAATATTTAGTCCGTCGCATATTTTTCCCGACGTCTTTTTTCCCGACAGACTAGCGACGGAAATCTCTTCCGTCGGTATAAAATCTAATATTACCGACGGATATTTTCCGTCGGTAAAAACTATTTTTTTTGTAGTGCCCCTACGGCCCCTAACACATGTGAATTAGGTTCTTAGGCTCCGGGCTTGCGTTCCATCGCGCTACTTCGCATCCAACGTATCCAACCAGGTCGGGGAACAATTCCTATACGCAATGACAGAGTGGAACCTTCAGGGTTCGGGATCTCTAGCTCCAACCGGATCTCTGATTAACTGTTCCGGTGGCACCCAAAGTTATGTTAATCAGCCCTAATCCGATTAACCCGCATAGCCACCTAGAGTGCGACGCGAGTTGAACTCTAGTGATCCTAAACTTATGTTACTCCCTCGTAACCCTGTTCTCTACTATACTCCGATAACCCTTAGTCCCTTCTATTACTGGTGCTATGATACGACTCAGGCGGTGGAGAGCACCATCAGATCCCGATCGATCATCTGACTAGGGTTTGATGACTTGTCATCTATAATATCACACACCTTCCGGTGCTATGCCTAGCATCCGGAACGTCGTCAGTCATACTGACAACCACCAGGCCTGAGTTAATTGTGTTGACAAATTGACTCATCAAAACGTACCCATCCAACACTGGATGTCGGATAACCTGTAGGGGTTACATGTCACTCAAGCGCCAGCCGGGTAACGCAACGTACTGTGGTATTGGACTATGGAAGGTCCGCACACGTTGGCACATCAAAGCACCACACAACTGGTTGGCCCAGTGTACATAGTCCCTATGGGTTAATGACATATTATCTATAGTAGTAAGACAGTTTATGCACCAGTGTCTGAATCACTGAACTGTGCACCGTCTTGGTTTCTGTTTAACACGATCATCGTGCTTGGTCAGGTGAATAGGAATCCCACATTCCCGTGGTGGAGACTTCACCACATCCTCTACCTATCAACAGCTTGTTCTCGGTGAAGCGACCGACATCACCTAAGCTGTGAACTAGTTCTAGGTCTATACATAACTGATCCACTGGGTCTCCCAAGCATGGATCCACTACGCGCCTCAGTGGCCTACTTTGTTCCCTAGGGTCCTTTATTATATGTATATTAATATATATCATAGTAGTATTCTAATTAAAGCAATAACCAAAGGCATCTTTATTAATGTTAATACAGAAAATCCACGCTAAGGACACACGAGCTACAACAATCTCCCACTTGGCCTAGCGGGGAACAACTGTCTTAACTCCCATGGCATCCACGTGCTTCTCAAAATCTTTGGTCGGTAATGACTTTGTGAAAGTGTCCGCCATGTTATCTGTAGACGCCACCTGAGTCACTGCAACCTCCCCTCGCTTCTGCAAATCCCGGATAATATAGTATTTCCGCTCAATATGCTTACTCTTCTGGTGATATCTTGGCTCCTTGGATTGTGCTACCGCTCCACTATTGTCACAGTAAAGGATAATAGGATCTTGAGCTCCCGGTACGCATCCTAAGTCCGTGAGGAACTTCTTGAGCTACACCGCCTCCTTAGCTGCTTCGCACGCTGCAACGTACTCAGCCTCTGTCGTCGAATCCACGATGCATCCTTGCATCACGCTCCTCCAACTAACAGCTCCTCCTCTTAATGAAAACACAAACCCCTGATGTCGATCTTCTGGATTTTGGATCTGACGCAAAGTCAGAATCCATATATCCAATCGGCATCAGTTCCTGTGAAGAATAAACTAACTCATATTCTCTCGTCCTATGGAGATACTTGAGTATACTTTTCACAGCAGTCCAGTGCCCTAGACCCGAATTTGACTAATATCTGCCCATCATGCCTACTGCATAGCATATATCTGGTCTCGTGCACTGCATAGCATGCATCAGACTCCCTACAGCTGAAGTATAAGGTATCTTCTGTATCTCTACCCTCTCCTCAGGAGTCTTAGGACCCTGATCTTTGGACAATTTCATTCCATGTCTGAATGGAACCAGTCCCTTCTTGGAGTTGTGCATACTGAATCTGACCAAGATAGTACATATGTAGGCTGACTGTGACAGCGAGAGAGTCTTGTTCTAACGATCTTGAGTTACCTTGATCCCCATAACATAACTCGCTTCACCCAGGTCTTTCATGTCAAATTGAAAAGATAACCACACCTTCACTGTAGACAACATTCCAACATCGTTTCCAATGAGCAGGATATCGTTTATATAAAGCACTAGAAAAACTACTGCAGTCTTATCGCTCCTTTTATAAACACATGGTTCATCCACGTTCTGCTCAAATCCATAAGACTGGATAATATGATCAAAACGCATGTTTCAACTTCTGGATGCTTGCTTCAGTCCATAAATGGACCTTTGCAACTTGCACACCAGACTTTCCTGACCTTTTGCGACAAAGCCTGGAGGCTGAGACATATAGATGTCTTCTTCCAAATCCCCGTTGAGGAATGCGGTCTTGACGTCCATTTGCCAGATCTCCCAATCATAATGGGCTGCAATGGATAAGAGAATCCGGATAGACTTAAGCATAGCCACTGGCGAAAAGGTTTCGTTATAGTCGATCCCTTCTCGCTGGGTATAACCCTTAGCGACTAGTCTAGCTTTGTAAGTCTCAATGGTACCATCCGGACCTCTTTTTCTTTTATACACCCACTTACACCCAATAGGTTTAATATTGTGAGGTGATATTGTAAATGTCCAGACCGAGTTTTGGGAGATCGATGTCAGTTCTGCCTCCATGGCTTCCTGCCATGCTGCATGGCTAGAGGATACCATCACTTCGTCATAGTTCAGAGGATCATCCTCCTGAAACTCTGGATCTACCATAAAGGTTTCTCCAATATATCTATCAGGAGCACTTGTGGTCCTCCCACTGCGATGAGCCTATGGTGGTTCCATAGGAGTCGATTCTACAGTATCGTTTATCTTAGTGGTATCGGCTCCCACTATATTTTATGTCTGCATACTCCCATCAGTACCAAGCAATTTTTTAATAACTACTTTACTGGTGGGTGTGAGCGCGGAAAAAGATACGGGTCGTCTTTATTGCTGATCACACGAGATTAAAGAGTGGCCGGGACCCGGGGGGTTCGGGTGTGGCGAGCCCGGGTGCGGCGAGTGTTTGATCAGGAGATTGTGGAAGAGATCCTTTGGAGGGTCCCTTTGATCCACGTCTCCACGTGGTATTCGTGCGAGAGCTCTGAAGGGGTTGCCCAGGACAGAGGTCTTTACAGGATGAGGGTTTTGGAGAGGCTAAGGAATGTCGGTCATTGATTTTGTCCCGTCCATGCTTCGCGCTTTCTCGGCTAGGGAGGTTTTGGGCTTCGTTCCTCGGTCTTCGTGTCTTCCTCGATCCTTGCTCGACCTCGGCGTCCTTGATCGTCAGTTCGCGGCGTCGATCGTGCTTTTGGTGTCGGCTTTGGCTTTAGCTTTCGGCTTTGGCGTGACTCTGGCGTTTGCTTTGCTTTGGCGCTTGCGCTCGAACGTAGGCGGGTAGAGGCTTGCGATGCTTTAGTTCTTCCGGACTTCGCGTCATATCGGCTAGAACGTGTGGTGCTTTGCTCGTGACCGTCGTAGTTGCTTGGCTTTGGCACGTGCATTGCTTTGGCGCGGGCTTTACCGGTGCGTTTGCTTTGGCTTCTTGCGTTGGCTTTGGCTCGATCTTCTTCTCGAACGGCGAAGGCTACTTTTTTAGGGCTTCTTTATTCTTCCGGCTTTCTCGACGGTTGTGACATCGGCTGGCTTCTTCTCCGGGCGTATTTGGCTTGATCGGAGTTGAAGGCTTCTTGTGGAGATGGTGGGTGTAGCACCGATCTCTATACGACGGTTGTAGCGTCGGCTTTTGTTGATAAAGATGGCGGGGGTAGCACCGATCTCCGCACGATGGTTGTAGTGTCGGCTTTTGTTGATGAAGATGGCGAGGGTAGCACCGATCTTCGCACGACGGTTGTAGCGTCGGCTTTTGTTGATGAAGATGGCGGGGATAGCACCGATCTTCGCACAACGGTTGTAGCGTCGGCTTTTGTTGACGAAGACGGCAGGGGTAGCACCGACTTCAAGCCTTCTTCTCCCAGCTTTCTTCTTCGTGCGAGGAGTCGATGTCTTTGTTGAAGACGACGGGTGTTGTCGGCTTCGATCTTCTTCTCCGGCCTTTGCTTATGGCGTCTTCGGAGCTGATGAAGATCGTTGGAGCAGTCGGGATGACGGCGACTCCGGGTCTTCTTCTCCAAGCTTTCTTCTTCGTGCGAGAAGTCGAAGCTTTGATCTTCGAGTGCAAGGTCTTCACGTTGATGAGGACTTGAAGGGCCAAGGATTCCCGTAGGACGTGCTTGCCATGCCTCGTGAAGCCTTCGGTCTTCGAGCGTTGGAGCTTCTCTTGCAGAGCCCTTGCGTCTTCAGCCTTCGGACCCTTTGTGCCTTCCCCCACCCTTCTATTTATAGGCAAAGGGGGGCGGTTGGGGGAGATATGGCTGAAATCTTTTTGTTTCATCCGATATCTCCCCCCATAACCATCAAGATATTGTTCCTTTATCCGAGGAAACAAACTCGATCCCTTCCTTTTTAGTTGGGGTGGTTACGGGCTAGATGTGACTCGATCTTTGAAGATTGAGTTGTTATTTTTTTGCACTTTTGGATCGAATGGCAAAACAACGTCATCTTGTCCGTTGGATCGAGGAATCGTCGCGGATCTATGGCTGCGTAGACGTCCACGCCACCTCCCCCCGCATCGAGGCGGTTTTGATTTTTTTTTTCTTTTCTTTTCTTCTTTTTTTTTTCTTTTTTTTTTCTTTATGGCCGGCCCCACCTCCCCATGGGGAGGGGGGCGTGGTTTTCAAGAAGGGGGGGGGGGGGGGCGGTGGGCCCCCCTTTTTATGTTCGAGTTGCGGGTCCGGTGGGACCCGTTTGCTTTGAGTTGGGCCACGACGCGTGAATTGAGTTTGCACGCGGGCCGAGTTCGTATGCGGTCCGTTTGTGTGCGGGCCCAATTTCACATGCGGGCCGTTGTGTATGGGCCGAGTGGCATGCGGGCCGTTGTGTGTGGGCCAAGTTGCGCATGTGGGCCGTTGTGTGTGGGCCGAGTTTATGTGTGCGAGTCGGGTTTGACCCGAAGGCCGTTGGGTGCGGACCTATTTTACGTGTGCAAATCGGGTTCGACCCGTGGGCTAATTTCAATGCCCACAAATGCCTTCTCAAGTTTGAGTGCGCCCGTGGGAAACGCATAGCGCTTGGACTTGAGCCGCGTATTCGTGTGGGATTAGGTCTTTATAAGGACCCCCGTTTTTCGTTTCTCTTCATTGTTGACGATTCCCGGCGGCTTGGAGACGAGAGCTCTTGCTAGGGTTTCCTGCTTCGCGAAGATGACGCGGAGGATGAAGATGGTCACGCCATAGAGCTCGAGAAGGAGAGGAGATCGTCGGATCGCGGAGGGTGGAGGGTCGCAGGCGAGGTGATCCTCCTCCTCCTCCTTCTTCTTCTTCTTCTTCTTCTGGTTTGCATGGCGCGGCAGCGGCAGTGCTGGGCTGCGGTGGCCGGGCTGCGGTGGCAGGCGCGGCAGAAGGGAACGGGCCGGAGGGAGCGGGCCGGGGCGGGCGTGGGGGCCGGTGCAGCAGTGGCGCAAGGTGGGTGCGGGGGCCGGTGCAGCAGTGGTGCACGGGCGGGCGCGGGGGCCGGTGCAGCAGCGGCGTGCGGGAGCGCGGGGGCTGGTGCAGCAGCGGCGCACGGGCGGGCGCGGGGGGCCGGTGCGGCAGCGGCGCGGGGGCCGGTGCAGCAGCGGCGCGCGGCGGCACGGGGGCCAGTGCGGCAGCAGCACGCGGCGGCGCGGGGGCCGGTGCGGCAGCGGCGCGCGGGGGCTGGTGCAACAGCGGCGCGGTGGCCGGCGCTGGTCGAGGCCGGCAGCAACCCCCCCCCCCCCTTGCGGTTTTTAACAGGAGAGAGGGGGTCGCGGCTTTTCGCCGTGGCCCCCCTCTTTTTTTCCTTTATTTACTCAGGAGGCCGGCGCCCTTCTTGCTTAGGCGTCGCCCCCCCCCCCCCCCCCCCCCCCCGTTTCCTTATTTTGCTCATGGGTCTGCGGCTTTTTAGTCAAGGCCCTTTTTTTTTTTTACGCTTTTCCTTTTATTCGTCTCGTACTTTTCTTGTTATCTGACTTGGGCTTTGTCTTCTTCCCTCTTTTTTTTCAGGTCTCGGCGCTATGAGAGTTTTTCGAGTTCTGGCTGGATCGTCGATGCGGTCTCCCACGGGAGTACGCATCTTCGTTTCCCTTTTGCGCAAGTCTTCAACCACCGTGATTCGAGACAGGAGGCCAGACTGTCAGTACTTCAACTTTCAACGTATGAGCGAGTTTGTGAGGACGGCATAGCCGACGGTTCTTATCGTGTGCTGAAACTTGGGGAGCGCATCCTTACCGATGAAGGATCTTCGCGGCAGATCGTTCGACCGAGTTTGGGGTTGCCGTTCCACCACACTGGCAATGAATCGGTTCTGGTCCCCGTTATTGCTTTGAAGATATGCTCCCGCCGTACACGATGGGGTGTGGAGATTCAACCGCGTGGAGATGTCATATATCTGGGAGGTTTTCGGGACTGGATGAGAGAGCTGTCTGGCGCGTAGGAGGCAGAGCCAGGGATGGAGCGTCTGGCAAGGTTTGTGGAGCCGGCTTGTTGGGAGTACAGCGGACCAGACGGTATGTACCGGGCCCTTTGCGAGTAGTGGTGCCCTGAGACCAACACTTTTTTGACCGGAGCTGGTGAAATCGGGATCACCCTTCGTGACGTGCATATTATCTCTGGATGTCTAGAAGTTCGGAGCTACTATCAGGAGGAGGTTCCTTCTTTAGAAGTCTTGACGGATCCAGACGAGTCTCCTGACTTCTGTCTTTTGCTTTTTAAGGCATACGCTATTATAGCAGCACGTGAGCAGTCAGATCGAGTACTCCACTCAGCTTGGGTGGAATTCTGGTTTCGAGGAGAATATCGCCACGCCCCTCCTTCGAGTCACCCAATGTGGAGGTATGCATCGTTAAAGAGACCGGCGCCTGGCACTTTCCGGCGACCGATTGAATCTCTGAGGAAAGAATGGTGCTCCATGGCCGGGGTGCAACATCCCTGGGAGGTTTTGGAACTTGAGGAATGCAGCGATGCCTGGCGTGCTGCTTACTGGTCAGCGGGGTTGGTACTTTTTCTTTGCCGCTTTGCTCTACCCTGGAATGGGGATGTGATACGCCCTGGGACCTTCCTTGCAGCTGCTCGGATGGTGAATGGAGAGTTTCTAAACCTGGCGCCGGTGATCCTCTGCTTGTTGTACCAAGGGCTTAGTGGAACATACTGGAGTCTATCGAGTGCGGATAATGCAAGAGGGGAAGTAGGCAGGGCCAGTTCCTTTTGCTCTCTGCATTACCTCTATGGTTGGATTGGGCTCCACTTTCCGAAGGGGATCTTTGCAGCGCATGGACCTTCGACCTCGGTGCCCTTTCTTCCTTGTGTGGGAGGTGTGATGAACGCTTATTACGCATGGGAGCGTCCGAAGCCCAGTGCCCGAGAGTGGTTGAGACGCATGGGCCCTTCTGACTTTGAATTTGTATCGAAGAATGCACTTGCACCTTCTACAAGATCCTTGGTATGTGATGGGGTGGAGATGCCCGAGCACTTGTACTGGAGTATGGTGAGTTACAGGCCCGGGTATCTCGTTTGGCGTCGTGGGGATACAGTGGAGGTGGCACGGTACTCTCCCCACCGGTTTGCTCGACAGTAGGGTTTCCGCCAGGAGTTGCCAGGGACTCCTTTGCGCATGCAATCACATTACACTCCGCAGGAAGCGTACCGCCTCTGGGGAGCACTTTATGATCGATTTACTGGGTGTATTTTCTCACCGGAGATCAAGTCGGGCGGAAAGGATGCTGCAACTCCTGAGTATTGCTGCTGGGTCAACGAGTCAGTGCTTCCCTTCCTGGCTAGCCTCCCACTGGACGTCCTTGCTAGCAGCGAGCGGGCTGACTTTTCTTTTGACTCTTTGGCGAGGTCAGAGGATCGCTGTCTTTGGTCCGAGGAGCGATGATCAGAGAGATCTTGTGGTCATCGAGAGAGTACTTCTCGGGCTTCTCTTTCTGTGCAAGAAGTCGAGATGGCTCCGTCTCCCAAGGTTCAGAGTCTTCCTGAGACTCAGACTTCTTGGAGTGGGCGTGCTTCTCCCAAGAGAAGGAAGTTGGATCTCTTGTGTGAGGCCGCTTTGGATGACACTAATGAGGCAGAGCCAGCTCAAGAGGGAGAGCCCGGGCTTTTTACCGATGAGGTAATCCCTCTTTCTGGGGTAGCTTCATCGGACGCCGCAGGTATCTCTTGCTTCTAGTTGCTCATGAATTTCTTTGCTTGTACTCCTTTTCCGTTGGCTGAGTTGTTTAATTCTCATTTTGGCAGGTTCTGCTGGATTGGATTGCGAGTCTGCCCCCAAGGGGGTTGGGCATGAATGCTCTCCCATCAGAGCGACGTTGATTGAGAGTGGCAGGCTGGATGTACCTTGGGATAACTTGGAGCTTTTGGGAGCGTGCGGAGCAGGTTTTGCCGGCAGTGCTGTCAACCTGGATGATATTGACATAGAGCAGTTGGGCTTTGGGGAGGAGGATGAGGTCTCCAGTGTAGGGAGAGAACAGACTCCTCTGGTTAGGCCCGGTATTCCGATAAAGATTACTCCCACAGTCGTTTCGTCGGAAGGTTTGCCTGTAGCTTCTCCTTTGGCTCTGGTGGTACCGCTGAATGTTATTATGGCGATGGTTCAGGAGGCGGTTCCTGCACTTGAGTCTTCAGGACCGGAACCCACCTTGCCTGTGCCCTAAGGGGCTGACGGGCGAAAATGCAGTTCACGAGGCCTTCTTTCTGCGCTTCTTTTGGAGAGCTGTCGGAAGTATATCCAGGTAATGCTTGCACCTTTTCAGGAGGAAGGTCTTAATGCTTTGAATGGCTGGTGGGCCCTCGAGGGACTTGAGTTTTGCGAGAACCTGGCGGCTTTCCAGGTTGACGGCTCTTTGTTTGAGGCACGGATGCGTGCTTTCTTGGCGGACAGTGAGGCTCATTGCTTGAAATGGGCTTCGATGGAAGATGACCTTCCTCTGATACTAGCAAAGGCCGAGGACGAGGAGCATCGACTGGAGGAGCAGCATGCACTTGCCACTGCGAGCCTTGTTCAGGTGCGGAAGAAGCTAGAGGCTGCTCGCGCATCTTTTGAGAAAGCTGAGACGATCGAGAAATCTTCTGGAGCAGATCTCGCAAAGCAACGTATTAAGCTGGCGACGCATCGGGAGCAGATAGCTTCTCGGTCTTCGGAGCTGCAGCGCATGGAGGTTACTGGCGGCGAGCTGCTCCAACGTCTTAAAGAATTTAACTCGTTTTACTAGCAGTGTCGCATTTCCTTTTCTTTCTTATCATTTCTGCTGGATAGACTCGTAGTTTTGATTCTCTTTGTTTGGTGATAACTTAATATGATGCATCTATTTTTTAGACTTGTTTTCTGGAATGGCAGAGTTTGGTTGTTGTTGTTTTTTTGTTTGGACTGAATCTTTACAGGCTGCCTACGTACCCTACTGAGAGGGATCAAGTCACACGTAGTTCCTTTTTTTTTTTTGCAAGGAGTGTAGCCCTGCTTTTAGGCGTAGTACCTTTTGAGGTACTTGCCATTGATAGGGCCGAGTGTAAGCCCTTCTGGCGTGGTGAGAAGATACGCACCGTTGGAGTAGACCTCTTTGACAGCGTGCGGTCCATCCCACTTGGCGTCGAACTTCTTTCCTCCTCGATGCGAAAGAATGATGGGGCGTTTAACTGCCAGCACCAATTCTCCTATTTGGAAGGATCGAGGGCGAATTCTTTTGTTGAAGGCTCAGGTCAACCTGGCTTGATAGCATTCCAAGCGTTGCTGGGCTTCGAGGCACTTTTCATCCAAGGCTTCCAATTTTGCTATGTGAAGTTGGGCGTTGTCACCGTTGACGAGGCCTTCCTGAATGGCTATCCTGAGTGACGGGATCTGGAGCTCGAGCGGGAGGACAGCTTCTACTCCGTATACCAGTGAGTACGGAGTTGCTTGTGTTGGCGTGCGAAAAGAGGTGCGATATGCCCATAGCGCTTCGCCCATGCGTTCATGCCAGTCTTTCTTTGATTTTGAGACGACTTTCTCCAAAAGTTTGCAGAGTGTTTTGTTGAAAGCTTCAGCTATACCGTTGGCCGAGGCATTGTACATGGTTGAACACCTTTGCTTGATATCGAACTTGGCACAAAATTGGCTGACAGCAGTGTTTTTGAACTGCTTCCCGTTGTCCGTGATGATATAGCGAGGGATGCCGTACCGGAAGATGCTGTCGTTCTGGATGAAGTTGATGACAGAGTGCCTGGTAACTTCTCGCAATGGTACTACCTCAGCCCACTTGGAGAAGTAATCTGTTGCCGCCAGGATATAAAGATGCTGCTTGGATGACTTGGGTAGCGGACCGACGATGTCGAGTCCCCATCCATCGAAGGGCCATGATGCGATGGTTGGATGCAAAGGTTCCGGAGACTGACGGATGTAGTCGCCATGCAACTGGCAAGCGTGGCATCTTTTTGCAAATTCGAGGGAGTCCTTGATCATAGTGGGCTAGTAGTACCCCATCCGCCTGATGCGGAAGTGAAGCTTTGGACCAGACTGATGTGAGCCACAGATCCCGGCATAGACTTCTTCTAGTGCTGTTTCCGCTTCTTCTTTTGCAAGACACCTTAGGAGCGCACCATCGTATCTTCGATGGTACAACTCGTTGTTGAAGTGGAAGAATTTCAGAGACTGCCGGCGAATGTCGACCTTACGCTTTGGATCTTCAGGGAGCTTCCCGTGGACAAGAAAGTCTATGAATGGTCGTCTCCAATCTAGCTCGTCGATCATGAGAACGTGTACTGCATTGACTTGGTCCGGGATTCCCATAGGGAGGTCCTCCTCAGTGATCACCATCCTCTTACAGATAGGGATGATGAGTTGGCTTCTTTCTGGAAATGGAAGTGTAGCCGCTAAATTTGCGAGCGCATCAGCCTGCTGATTAAGATTTCTGGGAACATGCTGGATTGAAGCATTTTTGAGCGTACCAAGGAGTTTCAGAGCTCACAGATGTAATGGCACGAGATCTTCTTTGTTGACTTCGTATGCTCCCAATATTTACTGAATGACGAGTTGAGAGTCGTCGAAAACTTCGAGTCCTTGAAGTTTCATATCATTGGCGAGTTCGAGACCAATAATCAAGGCTTGATATTTTGCCCTATTGTTGGAACATGGTTCTGATAGTAGAAATAAGAAAGGGAGTATTTCGTCGTTTGGCGTGACGAAGATAACCCCTGCTCCTGCCACATCTTGCCTTGCCGCACCGTCGAAGAACATTTTCCAAGAAGGGGCGATGTCGATGCAGAATACTTCTTCATCTGGGAGATCTTCCGATAGCTCCCATTCTGCTGGAAGGGGATATTCTGCCAGGAAGTCTGTGAGAGCTTGACCTTTGACCGCTTTACGAGGGACAAAGGTGATGTCAAACTCAAGGAGGAGTAAAGCCCACTTGGCCAAACGTCCGGAGAGCACTGGTCTCGACATGATGTATTTGAGTGGGTCGGCTTTTGAGATGAGTGTGATGGCGTGAGCTAACATGTAGTGTCGCAGCTTCTTTGTAGCGAAGATGAGCGCCAGACAGACCTTCTCAATCGGGGAGTAGTTTAGCTCCGCGCCGATGAGAGTGCGGCTCAGATAGTAGCATGCTGTTTCCTTGCCTAGCTCATTGTCTTGAGCCAGGAGTGCCCCCAAGGACTGCTCCTGGGCACTGATGTAGAGAACCAAGGACTTTCCTTGAACTGGTGCTGTCAGAATTGGAGGCTTGAGTAAGTAATTTCTGATGTTTTGGAGAGCTTCCTGACAAGCTTCATCCCACTTGAATGGTGCTCCTTTCTTCATGAGGCGACTGAAGGGCCTACACTTTCCAGCTAAGTTGACGATAAATCTCCTGATATATGCCAAATGGCCCTGGAGACCTCTAAGGTCCCTCACCGTTTTTGGGATTGGCATATTGAGAATAGCATCTATTTTGGATTGATCTATCTCGATGCCTCGATGTCGTATAACAAAGCCGAGAAACTTACCCGAGGAGACTCCAAATGCGCATTTAAGCGGGTTCATGCGGAGTTGATACCTGCGAAGCCGTTTGAAGATCAGCTCGAGGTCTTGAAGATGCGCTGCCTTTTGTCTTGATTTTACCACGAGGTCGTCAACGTAGCATTCCACATTCTGATAAAGAATATCGTCGAAAATTTTTTGCATGGCTCGTTGGTAGGTAGCTCCTGTATTTTTCAAGCCGACAGGCATGACTTTGTAGCAGTAGATCCCTTTTGGCATACGGAATATCGTACGCTCTTCATCTTTGGGTACCATCCGGATCTTGTTGTAGCCTGAGGATCCATCCATGAAGGTTAGTGCTTTATGGCCTGTTGTCGCATCCACCATCAGTTCTGTGATTGGCAGTAGGAAGTCATCTTTGGGGCATGCATTGTTTAAGTCCCTGAAGTCCACGCATACTCTGATCTGGCCGTTCTTCTTCTTGACTGGGACCACGCTGGAGATCCACGTTGGATATTTAACTTCTCGGATAAAGCCGGCTTCAATGAGCTTGTTGACTTTGCCTTCTATTTGCGGTACTAGTTCCGGCCGGTATCGTCTTTGTCCTTGCTTGATGGCGCTAGCTCCATGTCTGACAGCGAGCTGGTGTACTGCAATCTTGGGGTCAAGTCCCGGCATTTCCTTGTAGGACCATGCGAAGACATCTCTGTATTCTTGGAGTAGCTTGATGTATGCAGCCTCCTCTTCGGGTGTCAGAAGTGCACTTACGAATGTAGGCCGAGGATCCTCCTGCGTTCCCAAGTTGATTTCCTTCAAATCGTCGACGGTAGATTGCCCCCCTTCTTCGAGGACTGGCGGGGCGTCTAGCAACTCGTCGTCCGAAGTAGAAGTTGCGTCGATTGGAGTGTCAGAAATTGTGATATGATTAATAGAGACCAGAATGATATCGGTGATATCGTCAGTTTGGTAGAATGATAAGGGTGGGAGGGTGGGAACGTTATTTCTCACCTCAGTAGGTGACTTTTCCAAACGGTCGAATACTGACCTTCGCTTTTTTTGTCTGACTGGCCCAAGTCTTTTGAATACTGATACGGGATTTTGGCTTGCCTGGTTTTTGATGCTCTTCTTTTGCTTCTGAGGTATGGTCCAACGTCGAGCTCGATATCGCCTTCTTTTGGCGCCCTTTGTAGCGGGATGAACGACATTGGTGGAGCGTGCATCGGAGGTTGACGATCCCTCTTCCGCTTCATCTACCAACTTTACCTCAATATAGTTAGAGGTGAAGGTCTTCTCTCCTGTTATCTTGATGACCATCTGGGTTTGACAGGAGCCGATGCCTCGCCGATTTGGTGGGATCTGCTCGCCGCCTTGGAGTAAGTGGGCTTGAGTCTTAGTCATCCCGTGTGGTATTGGAGCTGGCAGGAGCGTACTCATATGTGCGGCACTGTCTTCGTCGTAGCCAGCTTTGAATAGCAGCTTGGCGGCATTTTTCCCCCAGCTCCCTTTTGGCTTGAATGTGAGTTGGTTGGATTTGAAGGAATCGATAGGTTTTGGCGGACTTGAAGCTTGCCCCAGGCTAGGTAGTGGCAGTGTCATTTCTTGCAGAGTGATAACATTAGCCTCCGATAGCGGCTGAACCATTTCTTTTGGCGGGGAAAAAGATGGTGCTTCATGTTTGCGCAGCCACTGAGGCATGAGGCGCAGAACTGGCATAGTTTGGACAGGCAACGGAGTATGCTGCATGGATCTTGGCTTGGAGCTGATGCGCATCCTTCGTCTTGGCACTAGCACTTGCTTGACTTCGTGTATCTCCTTGGATAGTGGCACTGGATTTGGAGTTAGCGGAGTTTCACCCTTCTCTATCCTTTTAACTTTCTGAGTTCGAGGGGCTTTAGCTGGAAGGACTTCTGCAACAAGGTCATTTGCTTGGTAAAATTTGGCATCAGTGAGGTGTGCTTCGGCCTCATTGAATGGCTTGTCATCTGCAATGATGCACTTCTCCAGACCTTCCTCATAATACTTGAGGCATTGGTGCCAGGTGGAGACTACGACACTGTTTTTATGTAGCCACGGTCTTCCTAGCAAGAGGCGATATGATGTTTGGTAGTCAATGACATGGAAGAGAACTGTCATGTCAAGCTGGCTGATGGAGAGGTTTAGACGAATGATTCATACGGTGGACTGTCCGCCTTGGTTGAACCCTTGAATGACCAGCTGGCTTTGTGAGAGCTGCTCGACGGTAATGCCGAGTTGCCGCATCGTTTGGATGGGCATGATGTTGACGGCGGAGCCGCAATCCAACAGGATTCGATTTACTGGCTTCTTGTTGATGTATCCCGAGATATAGACAGGTCGATTGTGCAGTCGTGCTCCGAGCTGCAGATCTTCGTCCGAGAAAGTTATTGCTGCGTTGCATGAGACAATAGTTTTGTCCTTCTCGGCGTCTTTCTTCTTTCTTTTGTAGCTTTCTGGATTTGTCAAAGCCTCGGCCATTGCTAGGCGAGCCTTCTTTGGGAGGTGTAGTGCTTCTATGAGTGGCAAGTGCAAGATTGCTTCATCGTGAGCAGCAGCACTGTCTTTGTCGGAATTGTGCTCCTCGTCGTCGGTGTTGCTTTCTTCAGGGGACTCGATCTTGTCTCCTCCTTCCGGCGCCATGTGGATTTCGACCATGCAACAGGAGGCTCTGTGCTGCTGATCAGCTGGGAGGAAGTAATCGGGGAAGAATTCTTGCAACGTTGCCAGCTCCGGAGTGTTTTGCAGGAGGAGATCATCAGGATCTGTTGGTGGTACTTTGAATGCTTGCTTCCTTGGAGCTTTACTTTTCTTCTTGTAAGTCCTTCGTTCAGGAAGTATTCTTGTTACCCGATCTAGCTTGCGACTTCTTGCCATCCATGGCCTTCGCCTACGAGGTAGCATGATCCATGCGTCTTTGTCAGTGGATTCTCCCTCACTAAGGTGAAGGTTTGGAGTGGCAGCTGCAGGTTCTTCATGGGTCGGGGAGACCTGCTCCTCTGGGGACCTTGGTGGCTCGCAATCTGACTCCCAGCCGGTGGGTTTGATTTCTTCTATTGAGACAGGCGAAGGTTTGGAGTAAAGGACATAGTAGTCGAATTTACCTGAGGGCTGGCCTAACAGACCAACCTCCGGGTCTACTTACTCGTATCTTGTCTGGAGAATTTGTTGGGACATGGCTTTGTTCGGGCGAGATGCTGATGTAGACGACGGTTGCCCCGAGGGTAGTAACGCTTCTTCCTCAGCGAGCGTAGGAGCGTACCGTTGTCGCCTTGAGACTTTTCGTCATGGAGCTAACTTCGTAATTGGTCTCTGGCGATTGATGCGCAACTTGGGCCTTTTCTGGTGTGCAGCAACGAGTACTGGTTGAAACGAACCGAAGGTGATGGACGTCATGTTTGCTGTTGCAACGTCACCGGAGTCGATCTTAATTTTCCTTTGCTTTGCGAGCGTCATGATCTTTTCTTTGAAGACAAAATATTTCTCGATAGGATGGCTCACCACTCGATGGTATTTGCAGAAGAGTGGGTCGTTAACACGATGCATCTGTTCGGGCCTTTTTGAAGGAGGAAGCTCGATCATCTTTTCTTGTAGCAGCTGATCGAACATGGAGAAGACTTTCGAGTCTGGAAAGGGATATTCTTTGGCCTCAAGCTCTTCAAGAGTCATTCTCGACTGTCTTTGGGGTGGAGGCGATGGTATGGCAGCTCCTTTTTCCTGATCTGACTTACCGCTGATTTTGAGTGGCTTGGAGGCCGATGCGATGTCGGCGACGTTAGCTTGCTTTGATTTGGGCGCCGGTGGTTTATCTTTCTTTTCCACCTTCAAGAAGTCTTTGGCCTTTGAGTCCCCGCGATTTGCTAAGCTGAGTTCCATGTCGTGAGCTCGAGCTGCGAGTTCTTCGAAGGACCGAGGCTTGATCCCCTTGAGGATGTAGAGTAAGCCCCAATGCATGCCTTGGGTACACATCTCGATAGCCGAGTCTTCGGACAAGCAGTCTCGTGAATTTAGGGCGAGATTCCTCCATCGATCGATGTAGTCGATTACTGATTCGTCCTTCCTTTGCTTGACGGCAGTAAGCTCGGTCATGCTAACAATGCGCCGAGTGTTGTAGAAGCGGTTAAGGAATTCTCTTTCCATCTGATCCCAGCTGTCAATGGATCCTGGAGGAAGATCAACATACCAGTCAAAAGCATTACCTTTGAGGGTGCGAATGAACTGCTTCACCATCTCATCGCCGTATGTGCCGGCGTTGTTGCAAGTTTCGACGAAGTGGGCAATGTGTTGCCTTGGATTTCCCTTCCCGTCGAAGTGCTAGAACTTTGGTGGCTGGAACCCGGTAGGGAAGCGCAGCTGTTGGATCCTTGTGGTGTAAGTCTTTGAATATGCCACCGTAATCGGAGGTAGACTACCGCCGTGGGAACGCATCATGTCGGCCACCAACGCTTGTATTTGCTGGGCACTCATCGCTGCTGCCATCGAAGGTTGCGCGGCCGCCAAGACTGGCATGGGAGCTGAGGAAAGTGCAGGAGGAGTTGCGAGTATTGCCGGGTCAACTTCTGCGGGAGCGGGAGTTGGAGACGGGGCTGGAGCAGCTACTGGAGATGCAGGAGGTTGGCTGAATACCGTCGTATCCCTCACACTTAGCCTTTGAAGCAAGGTGTTGATGTGACGATCCTTTTCCTCCATTAGCCGGGTGATTTACGCCATGTGTTCACCCATTTGCATGACTTGGAGCTGGAGATCGGACGGGGGATGATGACGCAGGATGTCTCGATGTTGCATGCCTGCATCCTCGCCATCATCGTCGGAGACGTAGTGGCGCCGACTTGGTTCTGCTTGATGACGGACGTTTGCCCCCTGCAAAGGAGGTGCAAAGTCTGCTGGAGAACCCGAATGGGCTCTGGGTTGGGGCTGGACCTCTCCAAATTTCTGGACTTGAATTCCAGGATCGAGGCTTGTTTCTTCATGCACCAAGGCCTCATTGGTGATTTGGCGAGCATCTTCGATAGCAGTTTCTGGCGTAAAGAAGTCCGCAAGAGTTTGAGTACGCCGAGTGTAGACGCGTACTACCGGGGGAAGGTTGTTCTCCGGATTTTCTGGATCGCTATGTTGGAGTAATGGAGACTCGGCGATAGGTGAGAGGCTTGTTGGAGCAAACATATCGTCGTTCGTTCCGGCCATAGCGAACTTGGAGCAACTCCTTCAAACGTACGGATGAAAGGAGAGGAAGTCCCACCGGGCGTGCCAGAAATCTGTGTGCGCGGAAAAAGATGCGGGTCGTCTTTATTGTGGAAGAGATCCTCTGGAGGGTCCCTTTGATCCGCGTCTCCACGTGGTATTCGTGCGAGAGCTCTGAAGGGGTTGCCCATGACAGAGGTCTTTACAGGGTGAGGCTTTTTGAGAGGCTAAGGAATATCGACCGTTGATTTTGTCCCGTCCATGCTTCATGCTTTCTCGGCTATGGAGGTTTTAGGCTTCGTTCCTCGGTCTTCGTGTCTTCCTCGATCCTTGCTCGACCTCGGAGTCCTTGATCGTCGGTTCGTGGCGTCGATCGTGCTTTTGGCGTCAGCTTTGGCTTTAGCTTTCGGCTTTGGCGTGGCTTTGGCATGGCTCTGGCGTTTGCTTTGCTTTGGCGCTTGCGCTCGAACGTAGGCGGGTAGAGGCTTGCGATGCTTTAGTTCTTCCGGACTTCGCGTCGTATCGGCTAGAACGTGCGGTGCTTTGCTCGTGACCGTCGTAGTTGTTTGGCTTTGGCACGTACGTTGCTTTGGCGCGGGCTTTACCGGTGCGTTTACTTTGGCTTCTTGCGTTGGCTTTGGCTTTGGCTTTGACTCGATCTTCTTCTCGAACGGCGAAGGCTACTTTTTCAGGGCTTCTTTATTCTTCCAGCTTTCTCGACGGTTGCGACGTCGGCTGGCTTCTTCTCTGGGCGTATTTGGCTTGATCGGAGTTGAAGGCTTCTTGTGGAGATGGTGGGTGTAGCACCGATCTCTATGCGACGGTTGTAGCGTTGGCTTTTGTTGATGAAGATGGCGGGGGTAGCACCGATCTCCGCACGACGGTTGTAGTGTCGGCTCTTGTTGATGAAGATGGCGAGGGTAGCACCGATCTTCGCACGACGGTTGTAGCGTCGGCTTTTGTTGATGAAGATGGTGGGGATAGCACCGATCTTCGCACGACGGTTGTAGCGTCGACTTTTGTTGATGAAGACGGCAGGGGTAGCACCGACTTCAGGCCTTCTTCTCCCAGCTTTCTTCTTCATGCGAGGAGTCGATGCCTTTGTTGAAGACGACGGGTGTTGTCGGCTTCGATCTTCTTCTCCGGCCTTTGCTTATGGCGTCTTCGAAGCTGATGAAGATCGTTGGAGCAGTCGGGATGACGGTGACTCCGGGTCTTCTTCTCCAAGCTTTCTTCTTCGTGCGAGGAGTCGAAGCTTTGATCTTTGAGTGCAAGGTCTTCACGTTGATGAGGACTTGAAGGGCCAAGGATTCCCGTAGGACGTGCTTGCCGTGCCTCATGAAGCCTTCGGTCTTCGAGCGTTGGAGCTTCTCTTGCAGAGCCCTTGCGTCTTCAGCCTTCGGACCCTTTGTGCCTTCCCTTACCCCTTCTATTTATAGGCAAAAGGGGGCGGTTGGGGGAGATATGGCTGAAATCTTTTTGTTATATCCGATATCTCCCCCCATAACCATCAAGATATTGTTTCTTTATCCGAGGAAACAAACTCGGTCCCTTCCTTTTTAGTTGGGGTGGTTACGGGCTAGATGTGACTCGATCTTTGAAGATTGAGTTGTTATTTTTTTACACTTTTGGATCGGATGGCGACACAACGTCATCTTGTCCGTTGGATCGAGGGATCGTCGCGGATCTACGGCTGCGTAGACGTCCACGCCACCTCCCCCCCGCATCGAGGCGGTTTTGATTTTTTTTTCTTTTCTTTTCCTTTTGTTTTCTTCTTCTTTTTCTTTCTTTCTTTTTTTTTCTTTATGGCCGACCCCACCTCCCCATGGGGAGGGGGGCACGGTTTTCAAGAAGGGGGGGGGGCGGTGGGCCCCCCTTTTCATATTCGAGTTGCGGGTCCGGTGGGACCCGTTTGCTTTGAGTTGGGCCGCGGCGTGCGAATTGAGTTTGCACGCGGGCCGAGTTCGGATGCGGGCCGTTTGTGTGCGGGCCCAATTTCGCATGCGGGCCGTTGTGTGTGGGCCGAGTGGCATTCGGGCCGTTGTGTGTGGATATGTCATTCAACCTGGCAGCCCATGTGACCGTGGTATTGGATGCCATGTCCCATACATTGCAAGTGTGATTCTCTGATCGAGCTTGAGTTTGATTTGGCAGATCTACATAGTCATCTTTAATTGGTGAATATCGAAGTCTGACTGCATTCATTAGGCGTCGAGTGCGTAGGTGGACATGGGCGACCCTCGGCCAATGATCAATCGATTGATCGCTATTAGTTGATGACGGTCCAGGGGATTGACTGTTATGGCGGCAACTCTCACAAAATATTAACCTTTGGTTGATCGGTCGTTGCTAGAAGTTCGATTACTGTCGGACGATCGATTGCTTACCAATTGTCCGTTGCCTTGAATGCCAGGGTGTAAAGTGTAGTGTGCGTTGAGAGAGTTGGACTGACCACCCCCTGACCGGTTTGAAACTGTCTGTCATCGAGAGAGGGTGATGATCGTGCTAATATGATATTCAGACCTGAGAGGCAAGAATAAGCCTAGATTTTTGATCGAATGCCGATACATCAGTCTCCGACTTCATCGTTGCATGCCAAGACAGTAATCTTGGACTTTTGCTCGAGTGTCAAGACGTCGGCGGTGATGTCTCGGACTTTATTTTTAAGTGCCAAGGATGGATCCTGGACTTGATGCATGCCGAGGCGGTGATGGCTGCCTCGGATTTTGTCTTTGGGGACCAAGGCTATCTTCTTGGACTTGGTACATACTGAGTTGGCGACGCCTGCCTCAGACTTTTTCTTCAAGTGCCAAGGCTGTTTCCTTGGACTTGGTGTATGCCGAGGTGGCAACGCCTGCCTCGGACTTTGTCTTTGAGTGCCAAGGCTACCTCCTTGGACTTGGTGTAGGTCGAGATGGCGACGCCTACCTCAGGCTTTGTCTTGAGTGCTGAGGTTGTTTCTTTATACTTGGTGTATGCCGAGGTGGCGATGCCTACCTCGAACTTGTCTTCTATTGCCAAGGGTAGGGCCTTGGGCTAGTAGAGTACCGAGGCATTGGTCGCCTCAGACTTTGTCTTCGAGTGCCAAGGGCAAGGCCTTGGGCTTATTCTCATCACCTCGGACGAGTATAGTTAATAGCTTAGATTGACTTAGATTGCTAGGAGCATTTTTATCGGACTTTAGCCTTAAAAAGGCATAGCCTTATTGTATTCGAGCTTATGACTTGAATGGGCGGAATCGAAGGTCTTTGGTTGACCTAGGTTGCTAGAAGCCTTTTATCGAACTTTAGCCTCGAGAGGGCATAGCTGAATCACCTTTAAGCTTCCGACTTGAACAGATGGAATCAAATGTCTTGGGTTGACCTTGGTTGTCAGGAGCCTTTTTATCGTACTTTAGCCTCGAGAGGGCATAGCCGAATTGCCTTCGAGCTTCCGACTTGAATGGGTGAAATCGAAGGTCTTGGGTTGACCTGGTTTGCCAAGAGCCTATTTATCGGACTTTAGCCTCGAGAGGGCATAGCCAAATTACCTTCGAGCTTTCGACTTGAACGAGCGAAATCAAAGGTCTTTGGTTGACCTAGGTTGCAAGGAACCTTTTTATCGAACTTTAGCCTTGAAAGGGCATAGTCGGTGTTGCTTCAAGCTTCCAACTTGAACTGTCGGAATTGAAGGCTTAGGTTGACCTGGGTTGCCAGGATCCCTTTTATCGGACTTTAGCCTTGAAAGGGCGTAGCCAATTTTTACTTCGAGCTTCCAACTTGAACTGACGGAATCAAAGGCTTAGGTTGACCTGGGTTGCTAGGAGCTTTTTTATCGGACTTTAGCCTTGAAGGGGCATAGTCGATGTTGCTTCGAGCTTCCGACTTGAACTGGCAAAATTAAAGGCTTAAGTTGACTTGAGTTGCCAGGAGCCTTTAGGTGCCTTGAACGGGCATAATAGAATTTCAAGAAACTTCAACTTCGAGAAAAAGAGGCATTTTATTGATAAAGCAAAGTTGCGGTTATAATTTTTAAAGTTTGCTCAACAGATGTTGTGAACTCGTATTTCCAAGTGCTCAACCTCTTTGCTGGTGGATGCTTGCCAATCTAGGTATCCGTGAATGTCATTTGCTTGGAGGAATCTGCATCCACGTATCGCGCTGGCTCCCTGCCTCTACTACTGCCTTTCCTTCTCTTGGCTCGGTTCTTTGTTGGCGAGGTAGCCATCGAGTCACCCTTCTTGGATCAGGTCTTCAATATGGCCCTTCAGTCGCCAGCAGGTTGAAGTTGGGTGCCCGTGGCTATGATGGAATTCACAGTAGACCGCAATGTCCTTGGTTTACTCTGAGTTTGGAGGAAGTGGTTGCGGCCATTTGCAGAATGACTCGTTATGTATGTAGGTGAATATGTCTTCGATCGAGGTATTCAGTTGGGTGAACACTCTTCGCTTCCTTTGAGCCCTCCTTTTCCCTGCTAGAGGGGCTTTTGGTTTTTCATTCCTTCTCTTGGCCGGTCCCTTTTGGTTGGACGTGGCATTGCAATGCTTCGTGGGGCGTGCGTCCTTTGGGGCTTCATCAGTTTTCTTGTGCTGGGAATTGCGAGGCTTGTGCAGTCTTCTGGCCTGTTGATTGTCCTCCACCTCTATCTCCCATTGTACTCGCTTGAACATAGCCTCCAAGGAGCCAGGAGGATGCCGGATGAAGTCGGTGTAGATGTGGAGTTCCGGTCGGATAACATTCTGGAATGCTAGCATAATGACCTCCTCGTTATGAGAACGACCAGTGAGCTCAGAATGCTCATTATGAAACCTTATCGTGAAGCTCCTTAGGGACTCGTCGGAGCCCATCTTCTGCCGGTAGAGGGTGTCCAACTTCTTCTCTGGTTTCAGGTTCAGCTATTCGTGGTCCATGAAGAGTTCTGCCAACTCTTCAAATGTGGCCACCATACCGATAGGCAACATGTGGTACCAATCAAGGGCAGGTCCCTCGAGGCTTCCCACAAACATACGGTAAAGAACGTGATTCTTATACTCGTATGACGTCATGACTTGCTTGAAGGCTAAGATATGGAGAGCGGGGTCTCCCTTGATGCAGTTGAACTTTGGCAGGCTCAATGTTCGCCAACCCACAGGAAATGGGGTTGCAAGCACCTCAGGATGGAGAGGTCCCGCTGAGGTGATAGGATATCCAGTGGACCCTGTTAACTAAGGCGATCCTTCTCGGTGATGGCTTGGCGCACTATAACATCTGCCCCAAACACACAAAATATTGTCCGCTTTGCATATGCCCGCACGAGAACTTCCAAGGGAGGTCACCCATCCTAGTACTGCCCTCACCTGAGCACGCTTAACTATGGTGTTCTTACGAAATCCGTAGCGGCGCACGGTTTTAAAACACGTCATCTATGTTTGGGAGGGGAAATTATATAAGTAGCTCATGATCTCCTTCTCTCTAGACGATGTGGGACTAACTCGTAGCCTTGTACACCTCACCTCACCTCATCTATTTTGGCATCCCAGCCTCAGGAGTCTTGGCTCTTGGCTATTGGCTATTGGATCTTGGTCATTATAATCCACCCCCCTTAGGGCTACACGTCCTTGTGTAGGGTTAGACCCCCCCCATTGCGAGGAGAACCTGGCTCTGATACCATTTTGTAACATCCACCCCAAACACACAAGATATTGTCTGCTTTGCCCGTGCCCGCACTAGAACTTCTCAAGGAGGTCACCCATCCTAGTACTGCTCTCGCCCGAGCATGCTTAACTACGGAGTTCTTACAAAATTCGTAGCGGTGTATGATTTTAAAATACGTCTTCTATGTTTGGGAGGGAAAATTATATAAGTAGCTCATGATCTCCTTCTTTCCAAGTGATGTGGGACTAACTCGTGGCCTTGTATACCTTACCTCACATCATCCATCTTGGCAACCCAGCCTCAGGAGTCTTGGCCCTTAGCTATTGGCTATTGGATCTTGGTCGTCACACGCACCGTCGATGTCGAGGCGATCCCATACCATTTCCCTTGGTGCTTGTGTGGATACGTGACGTCTCTCGATACGCGGTACATGTGGTTCTTCAAGAGGATGACTAATGGCTGGAAAAGTCCTTAGTTGGTCTTCATTAGCAGTGGAAGAGTTGTGAATCACAACCCTCGCTCTTTCAGCCTTCTTCTTCAGGGAATCCTTCTCTTGCTTGAGGGATGTGTTTTTCTTCAGAAGGTTTAGCAGCTGGAAGTCGGCAGTTGAGATTTGGTACGTGCCGAAGCCTTACCTCCTTGGGTAACATGCTCTTTGCCAGATCGATGCCTCAGGAATAATGAGTTCTACCGATTACTGCGACCTTCTGGCTGGTTGCTTTGCAGCCCCAGTCACTCCTGGACATGTCTACGATTGGTTGCTGTGGAGACTTCTTGCTCATCTTCAGTCAGCACATCGTTTGTTCTATCAGCACCATCTTCGGAGGGTTGGTGCTAGCCTTCACCATCAAGCGTGTTGATGTCGGCGTGATAAAAGCATTGAAGTTGACTTGAAGGAGGACTTGTGGCTCGTCACCACAAGTTAAGTAGGAGTCGGTAGAGATGTGGGTAAGACCTCTAATGATATCCCATAGACGGTGCCAAAGATTATGGGGGAAATTTCCGTGCCGTCTTGATTGGAGACCTCGCCCCATAATTCTTGATTGAATATGGATGGTGGGCGTGATGCAGAGTAAGAGAGAGAGAGACAAGTGACACGAGAGATGTTGTCAAAGTTTGGTCTTACGACCTATGTCTCCGGGGGAGAGGTGTCTCCCGATCTTCACTAATTGAGTAAATAGGAGGTGAGTGTTCTCTCAATAGGCCGAGAGAAGCTTCGTATAGTGGAGTTGCACGGAGCAACTAGAAGAAAGATGATAGCTCTGACTCTGGCTCTAGAATCTTCTCTTCCTCTGATCCATTGACCAACCCCTTCTCTGTAAGCCATAGGGGTCATTTTATAACTTAGGAATGCGCTCGATATGGTAGTGATGTCGTGGCGGTACTGAGGTGGTGCTAGTTTTGGACCTCCTCCCTGGGCCCTTATTGGGTCGTTATTCGGGCCTAATAAGGGGGATTGATCCGTAGGTCCTATAGAGTAGGCTTACGGGCCTGGGCTTGCCTGCATGGGCCATTGCGTGGGCCCATTTATTTCTGGTCATGTCCGGCACGATTTTTGCACCCACAGTTGTACGAAGACACTATTGAAAGCATTATGGTGAATGGTTGATGAATATATGTAAGTTTTCTTACTAAAATTTATTAATTTTTACCAACTATAAATAATTAATAAAAAATATATCTGTAAATAATTTTATTTTATTTTTAGTTACTATATGGAGGTTTATTGGATAAATGTTCCAGAGGCACTTGGTTATGTGAAGAATACATCAAAGCCATTATGGAGTAATTATCTGTATCCTCTTCTGATTCAATATATGTAATAAACAATACATGTATTTGTTGTAGCTCGTGTGTCCTTAGCGTGGAATTTCTGTATTAACATTAATAAAGTAATAAAGATGACTTTGGTTATTTCTTTAATTAGAATACTACTCTGGTATATGATAATACTCATATAATAAAAGGACCCTAGGGAACACAGTAGGCCACTGAGGCGCATGGAGGTTCGATGCTTGGGAGACCCAGTGGACCAGTTCTGTGTAGACCTTGAACTAGTTCACAGCTTAGGTGATGCCGGTCGCTTCACCGAGAACAAGTTGTTGGCAGGTAGAGGATATGGTGAAGTCTCCACCACGGAAACGTGGGATTCCCATTCACCTGACCAAGCACGATAATCGTGTTGAACAGGAACCAAGATGGTGCATAGTTCAGTAATTCAGACACTGATGCATAAACCGTCTTACTACTATAGATAATCTATCCTTAGCCCTGAGGGACCATGTACACTGGGCCAACCAGTTGTGTGGTGCTTTGATGTGCCAACGTGTGCGGACCTTCCATAGTCCAATACTACGGTACATTGGGTTACCCGGCTGGCGCTTGAGTGACATGTAATCCCTATAGGTTATCCAACGTCCAGTGTTGGATGGGTGCGTTTTGATAAGTCAATCTGTCCACATAGTTAACCCAGGCCTGGTGGTTGTCAGTATGACTGACGATGTTCCGGATGCTAGGTATAGCACCGGAAGGTGTGTGGTGTTATAGATGACAAGTCATCAAACCCTAGTCAGATGATCGATCGGGATCTGACGGTGCTCCCTACCGCCCGAGTCGTATCATAGCACCAGTAATAAGAGGGACTGAGGATTATCGGAGTATAGTAGAGAACAGGGTTACGAGGGAGTGACATAAGTTTAGGATCACTAGAGTTCAGCTCACGTTGCACTCTGGGTGGCTACGTGGGTTAATCGGATTAGGGCTGATTAACGGAACTTTCGATGTGTCACCGGAACAGTTAATCAGGGATCCAGTTGAAGCTAGAGATCCCGAACCCTGAAGGTTCCACCCTGTCATTGCGTATAGGAATTGTTTCTCGACCTAGTTGGATACGTTGGATGCGAAGTAGCGCGATGGAGTGCAAGCCCGGAGCCAATGAACCTAATTCACATATGTTACGGGCCGTAGGGGTATTTTGATAAATACTAAAATATGGCTCAGAACACATTGAATATGGATCTTAGATTGAGCGAAATAATTCCAGGAGCTCACAGGCGCTGACGGAATTCGATTCCGAGTAGCGCACCTCACTCAGTCTCTCTTTCAGTTTTCCGCTTTTCGTGAAGGGCGTTTTCGTCCAGGCTTCACGATAGACACCCGGAATCCCTAAAAACCGCCCTCCCCCCCCCCCCTTATCCCTATCCACCTAGGGGCCGTCCCAAGCCTCCTTGGAGCCATGGGAGACCGACCCTATATAGGAATAGGGAGGGGGAGGGGCTGACCCTATGGTTCTACTCCTTCTCCTCCAAAAAATCCGACCCCTTTAGCCTCCTCCTTTGTGGTTTCAACCAAGGAAAAGAGAGGAAGAAGAAGGGAGAAGGAAGAGGAAGGAAGGAGAAGGAAAAAAGGAGACAGAGGAGGAGAAAATCTCACGGCTCGCCATCATCTTCGCAACGAATTCCTCCGTCGACTCGTAATCCCTGCACTCAGAGATGGGATTTCGAGGATTCTTCAATTCGCAAAGGACAAGGTGCTATCCGACAGTTTCCCTTGTGATTCCAGTGCGGTTCTTCATCGTTCTGTCATCTCCGGATCATAGAACCAAAAAGTTATGACGATTCTAAACACCTAACTAGATGCATACATGTCTTCCGTAGATCGTAGTATGCCTTTAGGGTGTTCGCACATATGCTAAGATCATAGATTTGCATGTAGATTGTTTTGTAGAATTAATTGTAATGAAACATACACCATATGATCTTCGGATCTTTCTTTTGCTTCCGCTGTGACTCTGATTAGTGGATCCAATTCCAACAATTGGTATCAGAGCACGCTTTGGTGTATGTTTCATGCATGAATTCGTGAAAACATCATGTGAATATATGATGACATATGTTTTCGTCGGGGTTCGGAATAGATCATGCATATGGATTGTGCTATGTGTCATCTTTTTGCAGGTGCCACGCTGAATAGTAATCTATGATTGCTTACATCCGAGGGTCGGACCCCGAATTTAATTTTGCATTGATTATTATTGTGGATTTTAAGGCTCTAGATGGGCGAGGGTGGGGGTTGACCATCCTCGGTTCCCTGGCCATGTTTCTAGGATTGTCTTCTTTTCTTTCTAGCGAAATTGTACACGAACAAGCACTTGCTCGGAGCGTGTTAGTTTTTCGGTCACAGAAAGAAGGAGATGATGCTTCATCCACGGTTCGGGCAAGCGGTACCATGGCGTGCAAAGACCCGGCGAAAGCGTGCACGTTGGCGATGATGGGGATCGTCGTCAGAGATCGTGCAGAACGGAAGAGCAGGATATCTTGGCTGTGCTATTCAGGTTCAGGGGTCGGACCCTAGACTTGATTCAGTTTGGATGTTTTTCTGTTGATTCTCTTTACTTATTGTTTAGAGAACCCCGATGATAATTTTATTATCTTGCTTGTGAGTTTGTCTCTAGATCAGGCTTAGGGTTAGTGATGCGATCTAAATTAATCCTAAATTAAGGGGCTAATTTGATCTAAATTATAACTCGCAAGTGCACGAATCGCTTTGTAGGAGCGGTGCGTATTACGAGGTCGATCCCACAGGGATTGCTAATGAGGGGAGCGGTCTAATCTAAGGTTATTAATTATTTACCTAAGTTACTTAATAAGCAAGATTGTTGATTTAGTTTTATAAGATTGTGATGGAAATAGTAACTAAGCAGTATTAAAGCATGCAATTAACTAAGGTAATGCGGTGTGTGGAGGTTCGGATATGGATGAGATACTAAGGCGGTCGAATCCACCGCTAGATCATCGTAGATGCTATGTTTAGATTATGATGTTCTAAATTTATGCGAGTAGCATGCGGGAAACAAATCTCGTGCTTTCTCGAGATGCGATCGTTAAACATTTAATACGAGATTAATGACATAAGCATGATTTAATTTCAAGCATGGAGTAATAAAGCAGAGTATCGATTGTCTAAATAGAGTACAATGGATCAAAGCTAACATAGCAGAGCATCGATTGTCAAGATTAAGCACAATGGATCTAAGCTTTATTTAAACGATAGAACTGGGCTTTGATTAACAAGACGACTGATGTTAACTACAAGGCATGCATGACAATACCATGTGAGAACTATTAAATCATCATAGCAAATCCGAAATTAAATCATATATTATCGATGAAAAGCTCGGCATAGAACACATAAAATAAACTAACATCTATTATGATCTAGGGTTTCATCTCGGCCTTAGCATGCAGTTTAGCTAGACATGAGTTTTGTTACATCAAAGGAAAGACTGGAAATAAACGAAGTACAGATCATCCCTGAAGATTGCTCCGTGGACTTCGCCTGCCTCGATCGTGTTCCTCGATGCTTTCTCCGCTTCGGCTCGTTCACGTCATGGCTTCGATGACGGTACGGATGATGGACGAATGACAGATGATAGCCGGCGGCGATGGGATGTGGAGGATTAGGGTTCGGTTTTGGTCACGGATGGTGGATGGCAAGGTGGGTGATGGGAGTAGGTACGGTCGTCAAAAGCCCTCCCCTTTAGTTTTCCCGAGCCCCCCTTATATAGGAGAGAGAGAGAGTTCGGTGGCTAGAGAGAGATAAGGAAAGATTGAAAGAACAGAAAGAGAAAGAGAGATGTTCGGTAAAAAGAGAGAGTCCCGGACGTGCATGGGTGTATGCGGACGGTTGAAGATGGGAAGGAGATCGGCCTCGAGAGAGAGAAGTTCGCGTAGAGATCTAGAGAGAGAGATTCTCGGGGTCGGTTATGGAAGGAGATAGAGAGAGAATAAAGGAGGGAGAGATAGAGAAGGAAAGAGAGAATCCGAGAGCTCTGGGCGGGATAGGTACTGCTGGGTTCTCGGTGGATTTTAGTTGAGAGAAAGTCGGGCTGGGGTGGTTGGGTTCACATGCAGGGCTGCATGGGATCGGTTCTAGGATCGGACGGGCTGCATGCATTTGGGTTTGGCTTTAGAGAAAACAGGGGCAGCGGCTGTGATCGAGTGCATGGACGGGGCGGCCGTGATGGTGGGAGGGAGGGGATCCGGATCTTGCCATCGGGTCGGGCCGGGGTTGATGCACGGGATGGAGGGCATGGGTTCAAGGATCAGACGGTGCTGGCCGGGCAAAGATAACACGCGGGTGCATGAGGTGGCTGCATGTATGGGTCTGGACGGATGAGATTATCGAGAATGGGAGTTGGGTTTGGGTTTGTACATCTTCGGTTAGTGTAGCCGGATGGGGGAAATGCTTAGGTGACATTGGTTGGGAGAGTGGTTAGCAATGGGGTCCTGTGGGAGACTTGATCAGGCTTTGGTCATCGTAGTCCGAATCCATCATCAAACGCATTCTCGCCTATTTGTATGTCTGTAGTCCTCCTCCGGTTCGTGTTATGCGTTGCATCGGCTCAATGAATCTTCTCTCAACTGAATCATCACAATCATCCGTCTCTTGGATGTTCTTTAAAGATAGCCTTCGAACGAGCTGTACAGTCTCCATTAAATCGCCGCGAGAATATCTATGGCTTGGTCATGAAGTCCTTGAGCTGATTGCATTGAAAAGCGGATCGATTCCCTGAGAGACACACATGAAATGACGCCTGTCAGGTTTAAACACGATTATCGATAAAAAGAATAATCTGGACTATGGGGCTCTGTATCTTTCATGCATGCAATGTATGAGAGCGAACCAATATGCCGTTGGGTTCGTATGAAAGTCTACTATATCGTGGTGCAAAGAGACTCATGCAGTTTACGTGCATTATGAAAGTTTTACGTAGCAAAGTAATGCTATGTGCATGAAAAAGAAATGATAAATCGCACCAAATGGACGCTCAACAGTTAGTACTAAGCTTATGGATTCATCAGTGTCTCTAGATGTTTCTAACACGTGCGAATCCGATGGCTACCTAAAAGGAAAGGCGGTAATCGCCCTCGTGGTAGTTCAGGTAGCCAAGTACTGTGCACCAAGATAGACACCGTGTTAGATTTGTATAGAGATAATTAACTATTGTCTCCATAAGAAGTATGATAACCCTAGTGGGATGCCCTTTCCCCACGTGGTCCTAGCGACCAAGTTAGGTTAGGATTTCACTGTGTGATACCCATTTCTAGATGACGTTTGATGGTAGTATGAACTCATCACGATTTGGTTATGCCACCATTAGGTTGAGCTCCGGCGGAGGTTGTCGGATGTCCCTATTTGGCCAGCATCAAAACCTGTAATGAGATGAGGTCTATTATGATATCAGGCATCAAATTGTGAACGAGGCATCATCGTAGTGGGAGTTCTTTCCACGTTGACCTTAGGCTAGGCTCCAGATCTTAGGATTATGGGTAAGCTAGTGAAGTATCGGGATCCTTGGAATCTATGTAATATGATCCTTGTAAGAAAGGCGAAAGCTGAGTATTCAAGGTAGGGACTATGATATTTTCCAAGGATACTAATGCTTTGCGAGAGGGTTTATAATCCTAGTGGGAGCACGGTAGACCAGGGTCTAAGTCTAGGAGGTCGTGACTTTTCTAGATATGCATAAAACCTCATAAAGAAGGGATGTGTAAGAGGTTCCCTCCAAAGGGGAGCCCCTGGCCTCCACAATCAACCGGCTAAGAGTCTGGGTGGGAGGTACGTAGTTCGATATTCTCACCGGGTGAGAACTGTGTTTTCTTCCATGCTGGTTCGCCTAGTAGTTTCCTTCGGAACATGGAGGATGCCTGTGGCAGTGGGTGACGGTTTTTTCCTGCACCGCGGGAGCCTATGAACCCCCCTGCCGACACCACCTAGATTTGTGGGAAGGATCCGAAAGCTTGTGTGAAGCCATTGTTGTTGCGCACGCGGGTCATATAAAGCTGGCCAAAAGGAGACTGGGAGGTCTTTCAGTTTACCATGGATAATTCTGATGAAGACTGGGCCGTAAAAGTCTCGTTGGCAGAAGCGGTTGCATGCTCTCACCGAGATGCTGTCTCCAATTCAAGGCCGATAGTCTCAGTGCTCGAGCCTAGGGAGTTTAGATTCCTGGATGTCTCCACTTGAGGTAGTGAAGACATAGCGGTTGGAGTATACATTATCTATTTCTAAATTCTATGAAATAGATTGTAGTAGACCCTAATTTTGCTTTGAACCATTGTTTACAGAATCATGACCAAGCTCGACCCCCTTGCCTCCATACTTAATGATAACAAACTTACGGGACCAAACTACGAGGACTGGAAGCGTAACTTGATGCTCGTCCTAAGGGTTGGCAAACACACAATTGCCCTAAGTACCCCTCAACCGGCCATGCCAGGAGCAAGTGCAACTGAGGCCCAATTAAAGGAATGGAAAGACTGGCTAGATGCTGATGAGATGTGCAAGTGCTACATAGTGGCATCTTTGCAGACCGTCCTTCAGAAGCAAGTCGAAGACATGGCCTTTGCTTCAGACATGATGCTCTACCTAAAGAAAATATTCGAGGGTCGTAGTCGAGTAACTCGTTACCTGTCCATCAAGAAATTAGTATCCACGAAGATGGCAGAGGGGACTTTAGTTCGGGATCATATGCTGAAATTGTTTGGCTATGTGAACAAGCATGGTTCCTTCGATGTCATCTTGGATGTAGAGATCCAGACCGATATTTTCCTCGTGTCTCTGTCAGGAGCGTTTGAGGGTTTCGTTACCAGCTTCAACCTTAACCGGTTGGAGATGTCTAACATAGAGCTCCTAGCGGCGCTCCAGGCGATAGAGGACGGGATGAAGGCAGGAGCCCAATCCCTGAATGTAGAGCGGAATTCTTCTCTGAAAGCCAAGGGCAAGTTTCAGAAAAGAAAGTCTAAGAAGCCCGTGAAGATGGGCCAGATGCAGTTGCAGGTTCCTAAGCAGAATGGTCCGGCGAAGCCCAAAGAAAAATATTTCCGATGCGGCAAGAAGGGGCACTGGAAGGGCGACTGCCGTGCGGCTCTCAAGAAGGCTGAGACAGGTATATCTCAAATCCACATAGTGGAATCCCTTGTAGCATCCAGTTGTTCTCCAGTTTCATGGATTGTGGATTCTGGTTCCACTAACCATGCTTGTAATAATTTGCAGGGATTTAAGGAGACAAGAAAACTGGGTGATGGGGAGATAATCCTAAGCATGGGAACTAAGGCCGTGGCAGAGGCTGAAGCAGTTGGAGATATCGTCTTGCAGTTCCTTGATGGAAGAAGTTTATTACTTAGAGACATACTTTATGTACCGTCCTTAAGACGAAATTTAATTTCTATTTTCTTATTGAATAATGAAGGTTTTTCAGTTTTATTTGATGCTTCTAGTGTGTCAATTAAATTGAATGGTTCCTTTGTTTGTAAGGGAAAGATACAGAATAGTCTCTATGTAATTAACTCCAATCATAAGCTGGATAATATAACTGAAGCTTGTGTGATTAATTCATCTAAAAGGAAAAATCCCTCAGATAATCCAACACTCCTTTGGCATCTAAGGCTTGGACACATAGCCTCAGACAGGATTCACAGGTTGGTTAAGGTAGGACTTTTAAGTCCAGATATTTCAAAAAGCCTACCGACGTGTGAGTCTTGCCTGGAAGGCAAGATGACTAAAAGATCTTTCCGAGCCAAAGGTTGCAGATCTAAGGAGGTATTAGAGTTGGTACACACGGATGTATGTGGGCCCATAAGTGTCCGTGCCATAGGAGGCTTCGAGTATTTCATCACCTTCACGGATGATCACTCGAGGTTTGTATATATATACCTAATGCAGCGGAAGTCTGAATCCTTTGATAAGTTCAAGGAGTTCAGAGCTGAAGCAAAAAAATAGACGGGTAAAAGTATCAAGTCTCTTCGATCGGATCGAGAAGGCGAATACCTATCGGATGAATTTATTGGGTACCTGCGTGAGCATGGGATCGTATCCCAGTTGACTGCACCAGGGACACCACAACAAAACGGTGTATTTGAGAGGAGAAACTGAACTTTGTTAGACATGGTTCGGACTATGATGAGTTATGCAATATTGCCTTCTAGTTTTTGGGGATATACCCTAGAGACGGCAGCATATACTTTGAACTTTGTTCCATCAAAGTTAGTACCCCTAACTCCTTGGGAGTTGTGGTTGAAGCGAAAGCCAAGCCTACAGCACTTTAGGATTTGGGGTTGTCCAGCACATGTGCGGAAGAACAAGCGAGATAAGATGGAGTCAAAAACTAAGGTATGTCTGTTCGTTGGGTATCCAAAAGGGACAAAGGGTGGTTTATTTTATGATCCTGAGGATAGAAAGGTTATCGTCTCGACGAACGTCGTATTCCTGGAGCATGATTATTTAATAGACCATAAGCCCACCAGTAAAGTAGTTCTTGAAGAATTGCTTGGTACTGATGGGAGTACGCAGATAGAAAACGTAGTGGGAGCCGATACCACTAAGATTAACGAAACTGTAGAATCGACTCCTATGGAACTATCGCAGGCTCGTCGTAGTGGGAGGACCACAAGTGCTCCTGATAGATATATTGGAGAAGCCTTTATGGTGGATCCAGAGTTTCAGGAGGATGATCCTCTGAACTATGACGAAGCGATGGTATCATCTGACCATGCAGCATGGCAGGAATCCATGGAGGCAGAACTGACATCGATGTCCCAAAATTCAGTCTGGATACTTATAACACCACCTCACAACATTAAACCTGTTGGGTGTAAGTGGGTGTACAAAAGAAAAAGAGGTCCGAATGGTACCGTTGAGGCTTACAAAGCAAGACTAGTCGCTAAGGGTTATACCCAGCGAGAAGGGATCGACTATGACGAAACCTTTTCGCCAGTGGCTATGCTTAAGTCTATCCGGATCCTCTTGTCCATTGCAGCCCATTATGATTGAGAGATCTGGCAAATAGACGTCAAGACCGCATTCCTCAATGGGGATTTGGAAGAAGACATCTACATGTCTCAGCCTCCAGGCTTTGTCGCAAAAGGTCAGGAAAGTCTGGTGTGCAAGTTGCAAAGGTCCATTTATGGACTGAAGCAAGCATCCAGAAGTTAGAACATGCATTTTGATCAGGCTATCCAGTCTTATGGATTTGAGCAAAACGTGGAAGAACCATGTGTTTATAAAAGGAGCGATAAGGGTGCAGTAGTTTTTCTAGTGCTTTACGTAGACGATATTCTGCTCATTGGAAACGATATTGGAACATTGTCTATAGTGAAGGTGTGGTTATCCTCTCAATTTGACATGAAAGATCTGGGTGAAGCGAGTTATATTCTGGGGATCAAGGTAACTCGAGATCACCAGAACGAGACTCTCTCGTTGTCACAGTCAGCCTACATAGATACTATCTTGGTCAGATTCAGTATGCACAACTCCAAGAAGGGACTGGTTCCATTCAGACATGGAATGAAATTGTCCAAGGATCAAGGTCCTAAGACTCCTGAGGAAAGGGCAGAGATGCAGAAGATACCTTATGCTTCGGCTGTAAGGAGTCTGATGTATGCCATGTAGTGCACGAGACCAGATATGTGCTATGCAGTAGGCATGATGGGCAGGTATCAGTCAAATCCGGGTCCAGGGCACTGGACTACTGTGAAAAGTATACTCAAGTATCTCCGTAGGACGAGAGATTATGAGTTAGTTTACTCTTTATAGAAACTGATGCCGATTGGATATACGGATTCTGACTTTGCGTCAGATCCGAAATCCAGGAGATCGACATCAGGGTTTATGTTTTCATTAGGAGGAGGAGCTGTCAGTTGGAGGAGCGTGAAGCAGGGATGCATCGCGGATTCGACGACAGAGGCTGAGTACGTTGCGGCGTGCGAAGCAGCTAAGGAGGCGGTGTGGCTCAAGAAGTTCCTCACGGACTTAGGATGCGTACCGGGAGCTCAAGATCCTATTGTCCTTTACTGTGACAATAGTAGAGCGGTAGCACAATCCAAGGAGCCAAGATATCACCAGAAGAGCAAGCATATCGAGCGAAAATACTATATTATCCGGGACTTGCAGAATCGAGGGGAGGTTGCAGTGACTCAGGTGGCGTCTGCAGATAACATGGCGGACCCTTTCACAAAGGCGTTATTGACCAAGGCTTTTGAGAAGCACGTGGATGCCCTGGGAGTTAAGACTGTTGTTCCCCGCTAGGCCAAGTGGGAGATTGTTGTAGCTCGTGTGTCCTTAGCGTGGAATTTCTATATTAACATTAATAAAGATGACTTTGGTTATTGCTTTAATTAGAATACTACTCTGGTATATGATAATACTCATATAATAAAAGGACCCTAGGGAACACAGTAGGCCACTGAGGCGCATGGAGGATCTATGCATGGGAGACCCAGTGGATCAGTTCTGTGTAGATCTAGAACTAGTTCACAGCGTAGGTGATGCCGGTCGCTTCACCGAGAACAAACTGTTGGCAGGTAGAGGATATGGTGAAGTCTCCACCACGGGAACGTGGGATTCCCATTCACCTGACCAAGCACGATGATTGTGTTGAATAGGAACCAAGATGGTGCACAGTTTAATGATTCAGACACTGGTGCATATACCGTCTTACTACTATAGATAATCTGTCCTTAACCCTGAGGGACCATGTACACTGGGCCAACCAGTTGTGTGGTGCTTTGATGTGCCAACGTGTGCGGACCTTCCATAGTCCAATACCACGGTACGTTGGGTTACCCGGCTGGCGCTTGAGTGACATGTAATCCCTACAGGTTATCCGACGTCCAGTGTTGGATGGGTGCGTTTTGATGAGTCAATTTGTCCACACATTTAACCCAGGCCCGGTGGTTGTCAGTATGACTGACGATGTTCCGGATGCTAGGCATAGCACCGGAAGGTGTGTGGTGTTATAGATGACAAGTCATCAAACCCTAGTCAGATAATCGATCGGGATCTGACGGTGCTCTCCACCGCCCGAGTCGTATCATGGCACCAGTAATAGGAGGGACTGAGGATTATCGGAGTATAGTAGAGAACAGGGTTACGAGGGAGTAACATAAGTTTAGGATCACTAGAGTTCAACTCGCGTCGCACTCTGGGTGGCTACGCGGGTTAATCGGATTAGGGCTGATTAACGAAACTTTCGGTGTGTCACCGGAACAGTTAATCAGGGATCCGGTTGAAGCTAGAGATCCCGAACCCTGAAGGTTCCACCCTGTCGTTGCGTATAGAAATTGTTCCCCGACCTAGTTGGATACGTTGGATGCGAAGTAGCGCGATGGAGCGCAAGCCCGGAGCCAAAGAACCTAATTCACATGTGTTACGGGTCGTAGGGGCATTTTGGTAAATACTGAAATATGGCTCGAGTCATATTGAATATAGATCTTAGATTGAGCGGAATAATTCCAAGAGCTCACAGGAGCTGACGGAATTCGATTCCGAGTAGCGCACCTCACTCAGTCTCTCTTTCAGTTTTTCGCTTTTTGTGAAGGGCGTTTTCGTCCAGGCTTCACGATAGACACCCGGAATCCCTAAAAACCGCCCCCCCCCCCCCCCCCCCCCGGTTATCCCTATCCACCTAGGGGCTGGCCCAAGCCTCCTTGGATCCATGGGAGACCGACCCTATATAGGAATAGGGAGGGGGAAGGGCCGACCCTATGGTTCTACTCCCTCTCCTCCAAAAAATCCGACCCCTTTAGCCTCCTCCTTTGTGGTTTCTACCAAGGAAAAGAGAGGAAGAAGAAGGGAGAAGGAAGAGGAAGGAAGGAGAAGGAAGAAAGGAGAAAGAAGAGGAGAAAATCTCGCGGCTCGCCATCGTCTTCGCAACGGATTCCTCCGTCGGCTCGTAATCCCTGTACTCAGAGACGGAATTTCGAGGATTCTTCAATTCACAAAGGACAAGGTGCTATCCGACAGTTTCCCTTGTGATTCAAGTGCAGTTATTCATCGTTCTGTCGTCTCCGGATCATAGATCCAAAAAGGTATGATGATTCTAAACATCTAACTAGATGCATGCATGTCTTCCGTAGATCGTAGTATGCCTTTAGGGTGTCCGCACATATGCTAAGATCATAGATTTGCATGTAGATTGTTTTGTAGAATTAATTGTAATGAAACATACACCGTATGATCTTCGGATCTTTCTTTTGCTTCCGCTGCGACTCTGATTAGCGGATCCAATTCCAACAATATTTATGTTTAAAAAAAAATTATCTAATAATTTATGGTGCAATTATTTATAGTATTTTTTTATTTAATAAAATATAATAAATTATAGAGTAATTCTTGTAATAACTATATTGTCATGTGCGATTATCTAAAATAAATATATGTAAAACAGTTATAAAAGTGTTGTCACCAAAGTCAGCCGGCGAAGTGATGCCGCCGAAAGCGGCCGTCGAGTGTCGACGGACACGGATATTACCATATATATAACAAATTGCTCCAAAATGTTTTATTGCTGAAGGCGGCCAAGTGTGTTGTCGCTGAAGACAACGGTGGGAGTGAGGGGTGGCGATGCCTAGGGGTTGTGTTGCCACCAAAGGCGGCTCGATCGTGTTACGCCGCCGAAGGCGGCCCATTGCAGTGCCGACAGGCACGAGCATTCACTAGTATCTATATATAGGGCAGGGAGTCTGCACTTGAGGTGTAACATCGTTGTTGCATCTCTCACTTGTTTACCTCTCTAGAAGTTTTAGAATTTTATGATTTTTGGTAGGTTTGTTGTCTAGGGTAAGGTGATCATCCTCATCAAAAATCAACAAATTCTAAAACTTCTAGGGTTATCAAATGAGCTAGGTAAAATTAACGGTTAGAATGAATGGTCGATAGTGATGACCCTAAAAGTTTTAGAATTTATTGATTTTTTGTGAGGATGATCACCTTACCCTAGAGAACACATCCATCAAAAATCATCAAATTCTAAAATTTCTAGAATGATAAACAATACCTAAGGTGCAACAACGATGCTGCACCCCGGGTCTAGTCTCCCTTTTCCCATATATATATTCGGTATTGCGAAAAAAAATCCTATAATTTAGAAAATTCTCTATGCACCCTCATAGATCTCATTTTTTGCACAGAAACCCATTTGGTCAACTTTAAACCATTTTACCCTTGGCAGAAAGACCCAGAGGAATCAAAGGATAAAATTGTCAAAAATTAGCTAGATTGGTTGTGAAGGGTGCATAGTGAATTTTGTAAAACATAATGGTTTTTCTGATATATTGAACTTTGTTAATGATGGATGTGTCAAAAAAATTCCCTTTAAATTAAGATAGCCTTTGCTATTTCATAACTTGAGCATCCAATATAAATTAAGTATTGTTATTGATTTTTTTTTTAATCTATTGTGAATTAGGAGAAGTTTGACCTGTGTTAGATGCTAGGGTGAAGCAGATAAGTCAACACTTGACCATATCTAATTGGATATCTTATATGAAATTGTAGTAAATAAATTTATAATTGTATTTCAGTATACAATTAGTATTAGAAATCTATTGGGTTGTCGGGTTTGCAATAGACCATGACCAAACACGACCAATTAGCCTATGGGTTCAGATTTATAGTAGGGTGGCTTAGTGTTAGGCCCTTGGTAATAGATCCGTTTGATGAAAAGGACAGATAAAGAGAGAATTTTGTACTGGGTCTCTTACGAAAAGATGCATTTACAGCAAGTCTCTCCTTCACTTTTTCTCCCCTTTAAATGATTAAACCATTTTTAATCCTAAAATTACATTGAAGGGTAACAATCTTCAATTGTTAGTCTTTAGTTGCAATACTTTTGAGATTGCTATTTTTCGCTACATTGATTTCACTGTAGTAGATATAATGACGGCTACAGAAATTTCACTATAGCATATATTGTGACATCTATAATGATTTCTCTATAACGAAGAGTAAAATTTACAAAGTATTATAGCAAAGAGTAACAATACTCATTCAGTGCACTCACAACCGTCTGATGCCTACCAATCAGGGGTAAGTGCAACTCACCGGTTGGACTGGGTGCATGGAAAACTATGATTGTATGTCACATCAGATATACCTAATCTTCTGTGTAGGAATAGTGTTAGCATCAAATGTGCTAAGAATCAAATCTTGCCCAACACTTATCCACTAAGATTTGGTAAAGCAACTGATGTTTGGGTGGAGGTTCTGGGTTCAACTCCTCCCCCCCTCAAATTGCCCAAGAGTGTGTAGGAAAACTTCTAAGTGGATCGGTGTGTGTTCCCAAAGGGATTACTCAGAGCCTGATGTTGAAGTCCATTGGTTGAAAGGCTTTGGGATACCCGCCAACATAAAAAATTATTAGGTCCAAAGAGGTTTTTTTGGTTGAAAAAATATAGTAAATGGATCAGAAATACATCAGCAGGGGACACTCTTCTCTGTAACATGATATATACATGCCCCTTGATCTTTTGAAACTAATTTATAGAGCGAACGAGGGTAATCTGCAAGCCAAGTTCCATTGTATCCGGTGCGCTGAGCCTCCTGGCAAGCCAATCCGCCCAAAGTGTATTGCGGAATATGTATTGAAAAATGCTATTCAGCCAACCTATTTTGCCAACTTTCTCTTCACAGCCCAATGGGGCAGGATCGCAGCCGTCCGTTGACCCAGACCGAACAGGTGAACCGCACTCAGCCCCGACCAGAGGGCGAAATTATCGTTGGCAAAGTAGGTTGGCTGAGCATTATTTTGGGGGGGGGGGGGGGGGTAAGGGTGGGCTGAATAGCATTGATACTATGTGTAAGGACACATGTAATGGACATGGCGGACAGGTTGACGTGATACACGAATGGGTCAGCATGGGATGATGGGGTGAGGTTCCAATGATTTGAGTCACGTTTAATGTTGGGACCACCCAAGGTTCACCTAAGCCCATGACTCATGAATCGAGTCGGGCCCCTACCACGAGCACGACAATCCTATGTCTTTCTTCTTCTTTCGAAAAAATTATATTAACATCCTTTAAATTTTTGGGGGGCTTAGTAAAAAGTTTTTGGCTAAATGACAGACAACCATATGGACGAAAATACCCCACTTTTCTTTAAATTTTTATTTCATACAATTCCTTTCTAAAACTAAACTAAGACCATTGCTGAATCCTAGACTTAGAAATTCTAAGCCTAACCTTAAACCTTAAGAGATCTATAGGCCATGGGAACCCTATATCTAGAAATCCTAAACCTAACCCCTCTGTCCCCATGTGGCTTCTCACTTTTGTTGCTGCTGGCGGCAGTGACGAGCAGTTGCAACTCGTGTCGCTGCTCGCGTCGGTTGCTGCCGCCACCTCCGCTATTCGTGCCCGCCTCCGCCATCGCTACTTGCGCCCACCTCCACCACCGTTTCTAAGCTTGTCTCCGCCACTGCTGCTTGCACTCGTGCTCGCCCTCACAATCGCGATCGCCTCGCCATTGCTGTTAGAGAGAGGGGAGAAAGGGAGGCCAGGTGAGGGACTTTCGGGGATTCGGTGACAATATTGATACTTTACATCGAACCGAGCTAATAACCAGGGACAGTAAGCAAAATAAATCTCTTATCCATCTTTTTCACCCCATCGATTTGTTGTCAGGGACCTTAGACACATTAACTCAATTTTTTTTAGTCGTAAAAATAATTTGTTTACCCTAGGGTTGTCCATATAATATTGCTCAACCTTATGGGACGTAAGTGTAAACCTTCCTATAAAATCCTCATGTAGGCTCGAACAACTTAATTCCTCTAGCTGTCATCGATCCGTCGCTAGGGTGGTAAATGGGCCACGCTTGGACCTAGCAAAATGAAAATTTTGAATAGGCCCATTTACATCCCTATCACTCGCTCTAAATGTGTCTAGCAGCTACAACGAAGTTATTTTGGTTGTTAACATCAAGGAAAATGATTCGGGTCTCATCTTCTATAGGCCCCAAGTAAACCTCATGACGTCTTAGTCCAAATCGGCTAATTTGATGACCGTCCTACCCTTTATTTGTCTACCTTTATTTTTTTAAATGATTAAAGAATGAGCTCTCTGTTCTTTTAGGGAGTTGTGTTTTTCATTTTAAAAATCCATAACTTGCATACTCATCGAAATTATGAAATATTTATATTTTTGGAATCTACTAATCAAGATCTACCAAGCTAGACCCATTATGACTATGAAATTCTCGAAGAAAAAAAAACCCGAATACAAGTGACCCATAATTAAGTGACATTTCACCGAATTAAGTGATATTTATTGATAGTTATAAATAAACAAAAAATATCACCTTCAAAACCAAATTGTCAACTAAACATATTACTTTTTAAAACCAAATGTCACGTAAATTGACAGTTATAAAATTAAGATATTTTTACCGACAGTTTGTGTCCAATAAAGTGTCTCTTGATTTTGCAACTGTCAGTTTTACGTGACATTTGCTTTTGTAAGTGGTATTTAGTCAGTTTACATGAAACCAATATTTTGAAAGTGATATTTTTCAGTTTTTTATAACAATCAACAAATGTCACTTAATTTGAAAAATATTATTTAATATAAGGTAGTTTTATATCAGAATTTTTTTCTTAGAATTTATAGGAAATAAGGGTCTAGTTTTGTAGAGCTCCATAAGTAGATTTCAAAAATACAAATTTTATAAATTTTTGATATATATATAAGAAATTATGAATTTTTTAAAGTGAAAAATCCAACTCCCAAAAAATATTATTTAAAAAATATGAAGGATATGGGAGCTGATGCTTGCCTTGTATAGAGCTTACTGTTGAGGGTAATTAAGATATTTAAATTTTGCTATCTTTTTCAAATGTGAGAGTTATTCTGTTGGATGGTTGCCACATCATGAGCCTTCCTGATGAGGCATATATAATGGGGCTCCCCTATCACTACTCTTCTAACTTCAATCAAGGATCAAATAGGTATTTTGAAAGAAGTTTTCGATGATATCATCCGACCCAATTTGTCTACCTAATGACTAACTAATAGAGGTTACGTTCTATTAGGGGTAATGGGCCTGAATCCGACCCATTCCTGATTAAGCTCAACCAATTTGGAGCGGATTTAGACCTATGTCCCTTGGGATTATACTTTGAGTCTAAATTTTAAATAAGCTAGGCCCGGGCTTGTATAGGTTCGGCCAAAACCCAACCCACTTTCATAGTTGGGTCGGATCTACACGAGATGTCTTGGAATGGATTTTTTCTATTGTATGGGATCCTCTGAGGTTGATTAGATAGATTGAAGCCACAACCATTCTTTTGCATGCCATTTGGGACTGAGTGTAACTCACCGATCGGGCTGGGTGTAACGGATGGTTGTGATTCAGTTTTCGCTTTAACCCTATCTTTAACCTCAGAGGATCCCAATCCAATCCAAACCGACTTTAATTAATTGGATTGGATTGGATTCCAATCTCATTCAGTTTGGATTGGATTGGATTGGAAATCCTCAAAACCGATCAAGATTGGATTGGTTTGGCGTTTTGCCTAAATATGTTGGTTTCGAACCGATACACACCCCTATCAAAAATCTATTCAAAGTAATTTGATAAGAGATAGGCCATGACAAAAAAAATTTAATGACATCTTACAGACAGATAAACCTACTTTATCTATTTCTTTATATTAAAATAG
>CANTAL010000476.1:82500-100693 GCA_947650365.1 Chamaelirium japonicum | reverse complement strand
ATCAAATGGGATACATCAAACTCGCATGTCCAGTGACTCATGTGTGGTATTTGAAACGTCTTCCTAGTTATATCGCGAATCTTTTAGATAAACCCCTTAAGGAATTAGAAGGCCTAGTATACTGCGATGTGTGATTTGATCGAAATTTTCATTTTACAGATTCGTAATGAGAAACTGTCATCCCATTCAATCTTATTGGGATGCCCCCGACTCTGACATGTGTCTTGGGAGGAGTAACATGAAGCTCAGAATTATAGGTGTATTCAATACTTCCAAACGAAAGGGGAATTGATCCATGGCCGATTCCGTAAGATATAAATAGGAATTGCTAGTTATACCTCGTGAAAAAAAAAAATACTTTTTCATAGAATTGGCCATTCCCTTTCTTTTAGAGAGAGGTTCTGTTCAAGCAAACAAATATGGCATGGTGGCCGGAGTCTATCTATCGCATATATGCTTCAAGGGGCATCATGGCATAACCATCGAGGTAAGTAGGGGCCTAAAAGATCGAATGGAACGATATATAGACAAGTAAATCCCTTATTAATCCCAAAGTATTCCTTTAAAGGGATTCATCATTTGCGGGGAAGTAGACTACTCAATAATTTCACATTTCAATTTTGTCGTAAAGTAAATTAAGTAATTTAGAAAGTTGTTTCAGTCAAAAAAAGAATGAATCCATAAAAGATTGGTCCTTACTGGGAACTTGAGTAAGGAGTAGCTTTTTGTATGGTTTTATTGAACAAAGTTTAAAAATGAGAACCCCTTTCTTTATTCGGTATAACTACTTGAGCCGGATGAGAGGAAACCTTCACGTCCGATTTTTAAGGGGGGAATCCCATTCTATAGGAACCTATCTCGATTTTTCTTTTGCTAGGCCAATATCTAAAAAACCTACTTTCTTACGATTACGAGGTTCATTCGAATATGAAATCCAATCCCGGAAATATAGTATCCCGCTTTTTTTTACTACCCCAGGTTTTGAGACCTTTCGAAATCGAGAAATCTCTACAGGAGCAAGTGCTATCAGAGAACAATTAGCTGATTCGGATTTGCAAAGTATTATAGAGAATTCATTGGTAGAATGGAAGGAATTAGGGGACGAGGGGCCCACTGGAAATGAATGGGAAGATAGAAAAATTAGAAGAAGAAAGGATTTTTTGGTTAGACGCATGGAATTAGCTAAACATTTTATTCGAACAAATGTAGAACCAGAGCGGATGGTTTTGTGCTTATTACCAGTTCTTCCACCCGAGTTGAGACCTATCATTCAGATAGATGGGGGTAAACTAATGAGTTCGGATATTAATGAACTCTATAGAAGAGTTATCTATCGGAACAATACTCTTACCGATCTATTAACAACAAGTAGATCGGCGCCAGGCGAATTAGTAATGTGTCAGGAGAAGTTGGTACAAGAAGCCGTGGATGCGCTGCTTGATAATGGGATCCGCGGACAACCGATGAGGGATGGTCATAATAAAGTTTACAAGTCATTTTCAGATGTAATTGAAGGCAAAGAGGGAAGATTTCGCGAGACTCTGCTTGGTAAACGCGTCGATTATTCGGGGCGTTCCGTCATTGTCGTGGGTCCTTCGCTTTCACTACATCAATGTGGATTACCTCGAGAAATAGCAATAGAGCTTTTCCAAACATTTGTAATTCGTGGTCTAATCAGACAACATCTTGCTTCTAACATAGGGATTGCGAAAAGTAAAATTCGGGAAAAAGAACCGATTGTATGGGAAATACTTCAAGAAGTTTTGCAGGGGCATCCTGTATTGTTGAATAGAGCACCTACCCTGCATAGATTAGGCATACAGGCGTTCCAACCCATTTTAGTAGAGGGGCGTGCTATTTGTTTACACCCATTAGTTTGTAAGGGATTCAATGCAGACTTTGATGGGGATCAAATGGCTGTTCATGTACCTTTAGCTTTGGAAGCTCAAGCAGAGGCTCGTTTACTTATGTTTTCTCATATGAATCTCTTGTCTCCCGCTATTTGGGATCCCATTTCCGTACCAACCCAAGATATGCTTATCGGACTCTACGTATTAACGATCGGGAATCGTCGAGGTATTTGTGCAAATAGGTATAATCCATATAATTGCAGAAACTCTCAAAATAAAACACTTGACAATAATAATGATAAATATACGAAAGAAAAAGAACCATATTTTTTTAGTTCCTATGATGCACTTGGAGCTTATCGGCAGAAACGAATCAATTTAGATAGTCCTTTGTGGCTCCGGTGGCGACTAGATCAACGTGTCATTGGCTCAAGAGAAGTTCCCGTCGAAGTTCAATATGAATCTTTTGGTACTTATCATGAGATTTATGGGCACTATGTAATAGTAGGAAGTGTAAAAAAAGAAATCTGTTGTGTATACATTCGAACCACTGTTGGTCATATTTCTTTTTATCGAGAAATAGAAGAAGCCGTACAGGGATTTTTTCGGGCCTACTCATACGCTATCGAAACTAAGAAATTAGATTAGGCGATATCCGTGCCGTGGGAATTCAATTCGGATCTCTCCAGTTTCACTGGTATCATAATTTATGAATTTCTGCGCAAATAAAGATTTGGAAAAGGAAGTTTTTGAATCACTGACTCAAGTCCATTGTCGAATTCTACTCAGCAGAATATGGGAGTACTTATGGCAGAACGGGTCGATCTGGTCTTTCACAATAAAGTGATAGATGGAACTGCTATGAAACGACTTATTAGCAGATTAATAGATCATTTCGGAATGGCATATACATCACATATCCTCGATCAAGTAAAGACTTTAGGTTTCCGACAAGCCACTGCTATATCCATTTCATTAGGAATTGATGATCTTTTAACAATACCATCTAAGGGATGGTTAGTCCGAGACGCTGAACAACAAAGTTTGATTTTGGATAAACACCATCATTATGGGAATGTACACTGGGTAGAAAAATTACGTCAATCCATTGAGATATGGTATGCTACAAGTGAATATTTGAGACAAGAAATGAATCCTAATTTTTGGATGACTGATCCTTCTAATCCAGTCCATTTAATGTCCTTTTCGGGAGCTAGAGGAAATGCATCTCAGGTACATCAATTAATAGGTATGAGAGGATTAATGTCGGATCCCCAAGGACAAATGATTGATTTACCCATTCAAAGCAATTTACGCGAAGGGCTTTCTTTGACAGAATATATAATTTCCTGCTACGGAGCCCGTAAAGGAGTTGTGGATACTGCTGTACGAACATCGGATGCGGGATACCTTACGCGTAGGCTTGTTGAAGTAGTTCAACACATTATTGTACGTAGAGCGGATTGTGGTACTATCAAAAGTATTTCCGTGAGTCCTCGAAATAAGATGACGGAAAAAATTTTTGTCCAAACACTAATTGGTCGTGTATTAGCAGACGATATATATATGGGTCCACGGTGCATTGCCACTCGAGATCAAGATATTGGGATTGGGCTTGTCAATCGATTCATAACCTTTCGAGCACAACCAATATATATTCGAACCCCCTTTACGTGCAGGAGTACATCTTGGATCTGTCAATTATGTTATGGTCGAAGTCCCACTCATGGTGACCTGGCCGAATTGGGAGAAGCCGTAGGTATTATTGCGGGACAATCAATTGGAGAACCGGGGACTCAACTAACATTAAGAACTTTTCATACCGGTGGAGTATTCACGGGTGGTACTGCCAAACATGTACGAGCTCCTTCTAATGGAAAAATAAAATTAAATGAGGATTTGGTTCATCCCACACGTACCCTTCACGGGCATCCTGCTTTTTTATGTTCTATAGATTTGTATGTAACTATTGAGAGTCGGAATATTATGCATAATGTGAATATTCCACCAAAGAGTTTGATTTTAGTCCAAAATGATCAATATGTAGAATCAGAACAAGTGATTGCTGAGATTCGTGCCGAAGCGTCCACTTTTCATTTTAAGGAGAGGGTACGAAAACATATTTATTCTGAATCAGAGGGAGAAATGCACTGGAGTACCGATGTCTACCATGCACCCGAATATACATATGGTAATGTTCATCTATTACCAAAAACAAGTCATTTATGGATATTAGCAGGAGGCCCGCGCAGATCGAGGATAGTGTCTTTTTCTCTCCACAAGGATCAAGATCAAATAAATGTTCATTCTTTTTCTGTCGAAGACAGATATACCTCTGAATTCTCAATGACTAATGATCGAGTAAGACATAAATTGTTGGATACTTCTAGTAAAAAAAATAGGGACATTCTTGACTATTCAATATCTGATCGAATTATATCCAATGGTCATTGGAATTTCATATATCCTTCTATTCTCCAGGGGAATTCTGATTTCTTGGCGAAAAGGCGAAGAAATGGATTCATCATCCCATTACAATATGATCAAGGACGAGAGAAAGAACTAATACCCCGTTTTGGTATTTTGATTAAAATACCCATAAATGGTATTTTACGTAGAAATAGTATTTTTGCTTATTTTGACGATCCACGATACACAAGAAGCAGTTCTGGAATTACTAAATATGGTACTGCGGAGGTAGATTCAATCGTAAAAAAAGAGGATTTGATTGAGTATCGAGGAGTAAAAGAATTTAGTCTGAAATACCAAATGAAAGTAGATCGGTTTTTTTTCATTCCCGAAGAAGTACATATTTTACCTGGATCCCGGTCCATAATGGTCCGGAACAACAGTATCATTAGAGTAGATACACGACTTGCTTTAAATACAAGAAGCCGAATAGGCGGATTAGTCCGAGTGGAGAGAAAAAAAAAAAGTATTGAACTGAAAATATTTTCTGGAGATATTCATTTTCCCGGAGAGACAGATAAGATATCCAGGCACAGCGGCATTTTGATACCGCCAGGAACGGGAAAAAAAAATTCTAAGGAATCAAAAAAATGGAAAAATTGGATCTATGTCCAACGGATCATACCTACCAAGAAAAAGTATTTTGTTTTGGTTCGGCCCGTAGTTACATATGAAATAGCTGATGGGATAAATTTAGCAACACTTTTCCCTCGGGATCCTTTGCAGGAAAAGGATAATGTCCAACTTAGAGTTGCCAACTATATCCTTTATGGATATGGCAAGTCAATTCGAGGAATGTATTACACAAGTATTCAATTAGTTCGGACTTGCTTAGTATTGAATTGGGACAAAAAACAAAACGGTTCTATAAAAGAGGTTCATGCTTCCTTTGTTGAGGTAAGGGCAAATGCTCTAATTCGCGATTTTATAAGAATGGAGTTACTCAAGTCCACTATTTCGTATAGCGGAAAAAGGTATGATACGGCGGGTTCAGGATTGATTCCCGATAAAGGATTAGAGCGCACCAATATCAATCCCTTTCATTCCAAGTCAAAGATTCAACCACTCGCCAAACATCAAGGAACTCTTGGTAGTGGTACATTGTTGAGTCAAAATAAGGAATGCCAATCTTTGATAATTTTGTCATCATCCAATTGTTTTCAAATTGGTCCATCAAACGGTTCGAAATATAACAATGTGACAAAAGAATTTGATCCCATAATTCCAATTAGAGATTTGTTTGGTCCCTTAGGTACTATTGTACCTAAAATAGCGAATTTTTATTCATCTTATCATTTTCATTTATTAACTCATAATCAGATCTTGTTAAAGAAATATTTGCCACTTTACAATTTTAAACAGACTTTACAAGTACTTCAAGTATTTAAATACTGTTTAATGGACGAAGATAGGAGGATTTATAATCCCGATCCATGCAGTAACATCATTTTGAATCCATTTCATTTGAATTGGTGTTTTCTCCATCACGATTCTTGTGAGGAGACATCCACAATAATTAGCCTTGGACAATTTATTTGTGAAAATGTATGTCTATTCAAATACGGACCACACATAAAAAAATCGGGGCAAATTTTAATCGTTCATGTTGACTCCTTAGTTATAAGATCAGCTAAGCCCTATTTGGCTACTCCGGGGGCAACTGTTCATGGCCATTATGGAAAAATCCTTTATGAAGGAGAGACATTAGTTACATTTATATATGAAAAATCGAGATCTGGCGACATAACGCAAGGTCTTCCAAAAGTGGAACAAGTCTTAGAAGTGCGTTCGATTGATTCAATATCGATGCACCTCAAAAAGAGAGTTGAAAGTTGGAACAAACGTATACCAATAATTCTTGGAATCCCCTGGGGATTATTGATTGGAGCTGAGCTAACCATAGCCCAAAGTCATATCTCTTTGGTTAATAAGATTCAAAAAGTTTATCGATCTCAGGGGGTACAGATCCATAATAGACATATAGAGATTATTGTACGTCAAATAACATCAAAAGTGTTGGTTTTAGAAGATGGAATGTCTAATGTTTTTTCACCTGGAGAATTAATAGGATTCTTGCGAGCAGAACGAGCAGGGCGTGCTTTGGACGAAGCGATCGGTTATCGGGCAATCTTATTGGGAATAACGAGAACATCTCTGAACACTCAAAGTTTCATATCCGAAGCGAGTTTTCAAGAAACCGCTCGAGTTTTATCAAAAGCTGCTTTACGAGGTCGTATTGATTGGTTGAAAGGACTGAAAGAAAACGTTGTTCTGGGGGGGATTATTCCTGTTGGTACCGGATTCAAAAAATTAGTGCACAATTCAAGACAAGACAAAAACATTTATTTGGAAATCAAAAGGAAGAATCTATTCGAGTTGGAAATGAGAGATATTTTGTTACACCATAGAGAATTATTTTGTTCTTGCGCCCAAAACAATTTCCACGAGACATCAGAACAATCATTTACGCGATTTAATGATTCCTAAGAAGAGATTCATTCTTTTTACTTTAATTATCCGGAGCCGGATCTGTCTGGACAATTATTGATTTAATAATAAATCAATTAAGTAATTAAAAAAAATTAATGGTTTGGACCGCGTATCAACGGTAAATCCGCGGTAGAAGGTTCCGTCGGAACAATTATTTATTTCAAGGTACCTTGTCTCCTTGTTAAAAAAAAAAATAGGAAGTGTGGGGAAAAATGACAAGAAGATATTGGAACATCAATTTGGAAGAGATGATGGAAGCAGGAGTTCATTTTGGTCATGGTACTAGGAAATGGAATCCTAGAATGGCCCCTTACATTTCTGCTAAGTGTAAAGGTATTCATATTACAAATCTTACGATAACTGCTCGTTTTTTATCAGAAGCCTGCAATTTAGTTTTTGATGCAGCAAGTAGGGGAAAAAACTTTTTAATCGTTGGTACAAAAAATAAAGCAGCGGATTCAGTAGCATCAGCTGCAATAGGGGCGCGGTGTCATTATGTTAATCAAAAATGGCTCGGTGGTATGTTAACGAATTGGTACACTACGGAAACGAGACTTCATAAGTTCAGGGACTTAAGAGCAGAACAAAAGATGGGGAAATTCAAACGTCTTCCAAAAAGAGATGCAGCAATGTTGAAGAGAAAATTATCTACCTTGCAAAGATATCTGGGTGGGATCAAATATATGACGGGATTACCTGATATTGTAATCATCCTTGATCAGCAAGAAGAATATATGGCTCTTCGAGAATGTGTCATTTTGGGGATTCCGACGATTTGTTTAATCGATACAAATTGTGACCCGGATCTCGCGGATATTTCGATTCCAGCCAACGACGATGCTATAGCTTCAATCCGATTTATTCTTAATAAATTAGTATTCGCAATTTGCGAGGGTCGTTCTAGCTATATAAGAAATCGTTGATTATGATTAAGAATAATCAAATAAGATTAATGAATTATTTTTGAACTGGATAGATTTATTAGATCAGATCGGTTACTAGTCTTGCACTTTAAAAGGGGATAAAGATAAAAAGTACTGTGGGGATATTGATATTATGTCGTGTGATTTCTTGGTATCCGAAATATAGCATTAATGATTAAAGTAAGTGAGTTGATAAAGAGATGGTTGAATCAAAATAATTTTTTTTTTCAGTTCGATTTCTGTGAGAGGGCAATATGAATGTTATACCATGTTCCATTAAAACACTCAAGGGGTTATATGATATATCGGGTGTAGAAGTAGGCCAACATTTATATTGGCAAATAGGGGGTTTAAAACTCCATGCCCAAGTACTTATCACTTCTTGGGTCGTAATTGCTATCTTATTAGGTTCAGTCATCATAGCTGTTCGGAATCCGCAAACCATTCCGACCGATGGTCAGAATTTCTTCGAATATGTTCTTGAATTTATTCGAGACTTGAGCAAAACTCAGATTGGAGAAGAATATGCTCCTTGGGTTCCCTTTATTGGAACTATGTTTCTATTTATTTTTGTTTCTAACTGGTCAGGTGCTCTTTTACCGTGGAAAATCATACAGTTACCTCATGGGGAGTTAGCTGCGCCCACGAATGATATAAATACTACTGTTGCTTTAGCTTTACCCACGTCAGTAGCATATTTTTATGCAGGTCTTACAAAAAAAGGATTGGGTTATTTCGGGAAATACATTCAACCAACTCCAATACTCTTACCAATTAACATCCTAGAAGATTTCACAAAACCTTTATCTCTTAGTTTTCGACTTTTCGGAAATATATTGGCTGATGAATTAGTAGTTGCTGTTCTTGTTTCTTTAGTACCTTCAGTAGTTCCTATACCTGTTATGTTTCTTGGATTATTTACAAGTGGTATTCAAGCTCTTATTTTTGCAACTTTAGCCGCGGCTTATATAGGCGAATCCATGGAGGGTCATCATTGACTAGCTTTTGAAATAGTCTTTTTTTTTTATCCTAATTTATGCATGGTTGGTTCAAAATAATCACTTGGTTGGGAACATAATGCATAATGATACAAATGTATCTAGGACCTAACGTCGCAGGAGGAAAGGTGGATGATATTACGGAATTGTAAAAAAAAAAATGGGTTAGGGGGGTCAAACTAGATATATGTAATGTCTATAAGTCCAGCCCCCGTGTATGTTTCGCAGAATGAAATGATTTTAGAATACCATTCAATATAAATATAAATATAAAATGTGGGCAGTTTGCGTTATGCAAAAAACAAATGTATATGTAATATTAGTTATTCGCTATATTAGTTATTCACTAGTTATCTAGTTATTTATCTAGTTATATAGTATAGGGACTATCCCCAACCCCCATTAATATACATATATAATATTCATATTATATACATATAATAAATTTATATAAATTATATATATATTTTATTCTTTTCCAGTATATTGTTTTTTTACAGCCCACTGCATTTAGATGGATTCCAATATAAGTCCTTCTGTTTCGTCTGTGATTGTGGATTGGATGAAAAAAAAAAGGATGAACTCGCGGATATAGAAGAGTCAAAAACAAAGAATTGAATGAAAGAATGATTCGAAATAAAGAAATGCAATAATTAGAACCATATGCATATGATTTAAAAAAATTCCATCATGGGTAGTAAAAGTAAAATAAAAACGATATATCGAAGTAGTTCTGAGATTCACTAATATTATCATTTCAATTTGGAGTTTTTACTTACTTTGGCCCGATAGATCTTAGTGATAAAACAAAAAAAAAAGTAATAATTTATTTGTTTGGTTGATTGTATCATTAACCATTTCTTTTTTTTGGTACGAGGAACTTACCATGAATCCACTGATTTCTGCCGCTTCCGTTATTGCTGCTGGATTGGCCGTAGGGCTTGCTTCTATTGGACCTGGGGTTGGTCAAGGTACTGCTGCAGGCCAAGCTGTAGAGGGTATTGCGAGACAACCAGAAGCAGAGGGTAAAATAAGAGGTACTTTATTGCTTAGTCTAGCTTTTATGGAAGCCTTAACAATTTATGGACTGGTCGTGGCATTAGCGCTTTTATTTGCGAATCCTTTTGTTTAATTTAATCCTAGAAATGTGAAAAAGTACGTAACGTACTCTTTTTCTTATTTTATTAACTCGGGGTTGCCGTTTGCTTCTTCGAATTCGATCAAAACTTTACTCCTACAATTACTTATTTGTCGAAACAATGCCCCGGGAGGGACTGATTTGAGTATGAGGAATTAGCGGATTCGTTTGCTTTCTTCCTTCCTACCCTTAGTTAGTACTATGGAATTTGCACTTTTAGGAGGCGTTTCAACAAACGAGATATTTCACAATTGACGTGAGACCCAGGACCTAACCTAACCTAATAAGTATCTCTTCTTATTGGAAACTTCAAAAAAAAAAAGAAATTTTAAAATTAAATTAATAGATTCAATCTATATCCCATAAAGAAAGAAAAAAAAATTATAAAAATGAATAAAAAGAAATTGATCAAAAAAAGGGGCAAGCTAGATGATACAAAAAGAACTCTGTTCTTTGTTAGTCTTATCTATAAGAAAGAGGGGACCATATGAAAAATGTAACTGATTTTTTTGTTTCCTTGGGCTATCGGCCATCCGCTGGGAGTTTCGGGTTTAATACTGATATTTTAGCAACAAATCCAATAAATCTAACTGTAGTGCTTGGTGTATTGATTTTTTTTGGAAAGGGAGTGTGTACGAGTTGTGTATTTCAAGAATATAGGTTGGATCCAACCGGCCGCACTTTATTTATGTATTTATGTTATTTTTTTTTTTTGAGATAGGATAAATTAGGAAATAAAAGTGCACGATCTCGACGAATTACTTCTGAATAAATTTAAAAATCATATGTAAGAACCATAGCATTTCGTGACTCATTGGTAAATCAACTTTGATTCTCTATCAACCAATAATGCGAGACCATTTAGATGGTTAAAGCTAAACTGTTTGAAGTCCAGGCACAACATGGTACTCTTTCTACCACTACGTTAGTACAAAAATGGTTTCAAAATAATAGTTGGTAATTTATCTGATATAGAACACTCATATCGATAAAATGATTTGAAACCATTTAGAATGGGCGCCTTCCTTGCCCTTTTTACTTTTTATCCAATGCCGAAGCGACGACCTATCTATAAAAAAAAAAATAATTTTTGGATTTGAAGACTTGAAGAAAAAAGGTAAATAAAATATATATAATAATTTTTTATATAAATTAAATAAAAAACAAATAAAGAAACAACTTTGCTGACAATTCTAGATAGATTTTTTATCTGGTCGGAAGAGTCCTTCTAATATTCTGGTCTTATATCCGTTTCGATCTCTTTGAATAGGAACAGAAAAGAGAGGGTAGGCTCATTACATTAAATGATACGGGAATGCCCATAAAATCAATAATTGAGCGTGAGAGCCAAATGAATCAAAAGATTCATGTTTGGTTCGGGAAGAGATCGTGGAAGTTGTGAAATTAATGGTAAGATAATCTACTTTCATTAAATGATTTATTAGATAATCGAAAACAAAAGATCTTGAGTACTATTCAAAGTTTGGAAGAATTACGTAAAGGGGCCATTGAGCAGCTCGAAAGAGCTCGGGCTCGCTTACGGAAAGTGGAAATTGAAGCAGATGAGTATCGAAGGAATGGGTACTCCGAGATAGAACGAGAAAAAGTAAATTTAATTAATGCCACTTGTGATAGTTTGGAACGATTAGAAAATTTCAAAAATGAAACCCTTCATTTTGAACAACAAAGAGCGATTAATCAGGTCCGGCAACGAGTTTTCCAACAAGCCTTACAAGGAGCTCTAGGAACTCTGAATAGTTGTTTGAATAGCGAGTTACATTTCCGTACCATCCGTGCTAATATTGGCACCCTCGGGGCCATGGAAGAAATAACTGATTAGCCCTTCTACTTGTAACTTTTACTTTAGTTTAGAGTTTAGGCATTATTATTATTTTCCCTTTGCTTCCGAAAAATAAGAAAAAGAGACTAATGGGAACCCTTCGAGCCGACGAAATTAGTAATATTATCCGCGAACGTATTGAACAATATAATAGAGAAATAAAGATTGTAAATACCGGCACCGTACTTCAAGTAGGCGATGGCATTGCTCGTATTCATGGTCTTGATGAAGTAATGTCGGGTGAATTAGTAGAATTTGAAGAGGGTACAATAGGCATTGCTCTTAATTTGGAATCAAATAATGTTGGTGTTGTATTAATGGGTGATGGTTTGATGATAAAAGAGGGAAGTTCTGTAAAAGCAACAGGAAGAATTGCTCAGATACCCGTGAGCGAGGCTTATTTGGGTCGTGTTATAAATGCTCTGGCTAAACCTATTGATGGGAGAGGTGAAATTTCAGCTTCTGAATCTCGATTAATTGAATCTCCTGCCCCAGGTATTATTTCGAGACGTTCAGTATATGAGCCTCTTCAAACAGGGCTTATTGCTATTGATTCGATGATCCCTATAGGACGTGGCCAGCGAGAATTAATTATCGGGGACAGACAGACCGGCAAAACAGCAGTAGCCACAGATACGATTCTCAATCAAAAAGGGCAAAATGTAATATGTGTTTATGTAGCTATTGGTCAAAAAGCATCTTCTGTGGCTCAAGTAGTGAATACTTTCCAGGAACAGGGGGCAATGGAATACACTATTGTGGTAGCTGAGAACGGCGGATTCACCTGCTACATTACAATACCTTGCTCCTTATACAGGAGCGGCTCTGGCTGAATATTTTATGTACCGTGAACGACATACTTCAATAATTTATGATGATCTCTCCAAACAGGCGCAAGCTTATCGCCAAATGTCTCTTTTATTAAGAAGACCCCCCGGCCGTGAAGCTTATCCGGGAGATGTTTTTTATTTGCATTCGCGCCTTTTGGAAAGAGCCGCTAAATCAAGTTCTCATTTGGGTGAAGGAAGTATGACTGCTTTACCAATAGTTGAAACTCAATCCGGAGACGTTTCAGCTTATATTCCTACTAATGTAATTTCCATTACAGATGGACAAATATTCTTATCCGCCGATCTATTCAATGCTGGAATCCGACCTGCTATTAATGTAGGTATTTCTGTTTCCAGAGTGGGATCCGCAGCTCAAATTAAAGCCATGAAACAAGTAGCCGGCAAATCAAAATTGGAACTAGCTCAATTCGCAGAGTTAGAAGCCTTTGCACAATTTGCTTCTGATCTTGATAAAGCTACTCAGAATCAATTGGCAAGAGGTCAACGATTACGCGAGTTGCTCAAACAATCCCAATCAGACCCTCTCCCGGTAGAAGAACAGATAGTTACTATTTATACTGGAGCGAATGGATATCTTGATACGTTAGAAATTGGACAGGTAAATAAATTTATTGTTCATTTGCGTACCTACTTAAAAAAGAATAAACCTCAATTCCAAGAAATTATATCTTCTACCAAGATATTCACCGAACAAGCGGAAGTCCTTTTGAAGGAAGCTATTCAGGAACAGATCGAACTGTTTTTACTTCAGGAACAAACATAAATTTTTCACTTTTATTCTTATTCTTATTCTTAGTACAAGAAAAATTCTTAAAAATTATTTCTGATTCGAATCATTCAAAATAGCTTTCTTGATTTCTTGATATAACCATAAAAGAATAAAATGGAAAAAAATTGCGTCCAATAGGATTTGAACCTATACAAAAGGTTTAGAAGACCTCTGTCCTATCCATTAGACAATGGACGCTTTTCATTCCTATTTTATTCTTTCGCATTCTTCCTTTCTCTTTTTCGGAGAAAATTTGATTACGATTACACTGAAAATTTATTCGGGAATAAAAATAAGGACGCATATCCACCAAAATTGATGATGTATAATATAATAAGGAATATGGAGCGGGTAGCGGGAATCGAACCCGCATCGTTAGCTTGGAAGGCTAGGGGTTATAGTCGACGTTGGTTGATCATTTTTAACGTCTCTAATTCAAAACCGAACATGAAATTTTTGTTTCATTCGGCTCCTTTTATGGAAGATCGATGTATTCCCAGAAAAAAAAATTACATCCATAACATCTATGTCCGCTTTTTTATCTGAATGCATTCAAATCTACTCGCTTTCTAGATGATCCCTCTAGAGGAGGAAAATCATTTCAAATCTGTCTAGTCTAGTTTCTTCGTTCCCTATTTCTACTCACAGAATCCTGAGGAAAAGAATTTTGTTTCCACCGAGCCGAAACAATATGCCGATGGTTCTAGTAAACCAAAACCGTCGTTTTCTAGCTAAAGGCTTCAATCTCCCCTTTACAACACAAAAATTGAAAATCTAGTTACGATTGGAAATCCACTTTTGTATCTTTATCCATGTATCCTTTACTCATACTCATTCAATTGGAAGAGTTGATCCAATGCAACAAAATTATGCTTCGCGATCCCATAATCCCATTTTTTCTTTATTCCATTTTTAATTGACCCTTGGATACAAACCGTGAGAATGTATATTCTTCCTCAAATATGCCATTGAGAGGCAAGGGATTAAACCCTTTTTAAGAAATAAAGTTTTGATTCGGAATATGAAAAAAACCGAAAGACCCCTTAACTATTTCAGTTTTTAATAGAACGAATCACACTTTTACCACTAAACTATACCCGCTACAATTTGATTATTGTATATAAATTGAGGGCCGTTTGTCGAACAAAGGGATGAGACACAATCAAGATAGCATCAGAATCATGAAAATTCTAGCGTTGACATGTATTTTGCCCCCGAGAAACTTGAAGAAAAAAAAAATAATAAAATATTCATTCTTAATAATAGGAATGGGGATGGAAATTGCCCTTGTTGCTGCTTTAATAACAAGTATTTATGATTTGATATCAAATCATGATTAAATTGTTTGAGCTAGATTCATTGGAACAAAAAAAGAAGTAATGGCCCGGCCAGTACTCCAGTACTTAATCGGGCCGGGGGAATAAACCTTTTGTACAAAATAAAAGAAGTAAGATATTCTTTCTATTTGTGATATCTCTTTCGAATTATTATATAAATTGAATTGTTGATCCAATTTTTAGATATCTTAATATGTATATATTATCTTTCTTATTTTCTCTTTTTATTTTATATTTATATATGTTTTATATTATATATTTATCTATTTTTATCTATTTTATTTTTCATATATCATTTCATATATCATATATATATATATATATTATCCTTCGTTATGTTATATATTGGTTTATATATTGTTATTTTTTTATATCCTTCTAATTCTAATTTCTAATAAGAAATAAGCAAGAAACCGAGGTTTTTTGATTAATCTTTACTTCAACTTCACGTGTCAGATTACATAAACATTTTTTTCTTTTTGAATTTGGAGAGATGGCTGAGTGGACTAAAGCGGCGGATTGCTAATCCGCTGTACGAGTTATTTGTACCGAGGGTTCGAATCCCTCTCTCTCCGCTCTCTCTGATCGCTCGAGACTTTCTATTTCTAATTCAAAAAAATACCAATCCCTTAATTTTATTATAATAAGATGTATGGAATAGATAAAATAATAAGAAAAAAGAATTCAGAAAAAAGCAAGAAAAAACTACAAATCTCTTTTTTATGTTTATTCCTCACGTCCGGGATTGCGTCCTGGATCATTAGATAAGAATCCGAAGATGAAGAGAGAAACAAAGAATATCACTACTGTATAAACGAAGAGTTTGAGAGTAAGCATTACACAATCTCCAAGATAAGATCATTTTTTTTTTTTGAAAAGGGGAATGGATTACTTCATTTTTTTTGTACCACATACGCGATTTTCACATGACACCTCAAAAAAAAAAAGAAGTGTTTTCTTGAAAAGAAACTAATTTTTTTATAATAAGATTCTGAGTCCTTCGTTATAAGAATTTTATTGTTATCTTCACAATTAGGTATTGTGGAAGACCCAATAAAGTCTTTGTTCGCTGGAAGGTCAGAACAAAGAAATAAATTATCAAAATGAATTGCTACGGTTATTCAATATACAAAATTTTGATTTTATGAATCTTTGATTCATAATGTAAGACTTATCCGATCTTATTAATTTTTAGAATCTTTTTTTTTTCAAAAAAATCATGAATTTAGGAAAGTATTAAAGATTTCATCGAAAACTTGCAGCAGCTTGCCAAACAAAGGCTAAGAGAAAAAAGAGTACAGGTATGATGGGCATAACATCTACGATTGGATTGAAAAAGGCATAAGCCTCGGGCAATTTAGCGAAAAAAAAACTATTTGAATAAAGGTCATAATTAAGACGGATACAGATTAAACTTAAGATATTAAGCATAACAAAAATTTTGTTCTTGTGGATTAGATAATTTTATTTTGATTGAGTTACTTTTATAAGATGAGGTAATATAAGGGAAAAATGAAAAGGCAGGCCAAAAAAATCCTTTTTATTTGAACTCTAACTCTCCCAAATCCAAAATTACTTTTTCCATTCTCAAACGAGAATACAAGGAATTATACTTTACATACAATATTTAAATTGAATTCCATGTAATGATCAATGAATTTTTTTTTCTATATCTATATCTATATCTATATGTGTCGAATCCTAGCAACAATATTTTCCGTATGTATTTGGGCTTGGGCTGGAATTGACGAATAACCAATACTTATAATAGTGTTTATTAGTGTTGAATAGAAATCTAAATGGGGCGTGGCCAAGCGGTAAGGCAGCGGGTTTTGGTCCCGTTACTCGGAGGTTCGAATCCTTCCGTCCCAGATCGTTTCTATCAGAAACGAAAGATCGAATCACATTGTATCCAACATTAAACAGAAAATTGTTAAAGAAAACAAAATCTGTATAAAAATAAAATGAACAAGGTCTATATATATATATAATATATTATGTATTGTTTCGGCTAAGTAAAAAAAAAAAAGATCTGTGATTCCTTAAATATCCATAATTACCTATGGTAACAATTGTTCCTTGTATATGATAGATACGAAAAAATAAGAATGAGAGGAGTCTTCTTTTATTTTTAAGATGAAAGAATTTGGAATAACTTATTTGGTTAAAATGATTTTGTTCGGGGATTGGGAATCTATTAAGGGTCCTTTTTTTTTTTTATGGGAATTTACCGGCAAAGGCGGGATCCATTTTTCTTATTATATCTCTATCGATTGAATGAGCTCGAGATTTTTTCTCTACCCCTTCCTTATTTTTTTCCATTAAAATTTCTGATTTATCTTGTGCCAATCCAACATAAGTCCTTATTTTTTATTTTGTTTACTTAAACAAAAATGGATTTTATTAACATTCCATTCATATTGACAATGTTGTAACGAATCAATATAATTCGATCATAGATAAATAGACCCTACCCGATATTTGTTTTTCCTTCACTTCACACTTCAGTCAAATTAGGGGTTTGCCGGATTTACTGTCATACAAGACGCATTTTCTTAACAAAAAAGAAAAAATGGATCAAGATAAAAATGGGTGTCAATTTTTAAATCTCTATTGGATTGGGAATCCGTTGTTTTTCGTCTGATCCGCTCATTTTGATATTTTGGTGTTTATGATTATCAATTTTTGATCATAAAATCTTTCTTTTACGTTTAGATTTTAGATTTGTGATTTGTTGCTAGTTCAATGTTTTGGTTTTGACGGGGTCCTCTGGAGTGCAATCCAAGAAAATTTTTTAATTTTGATCGTATCTACACTACACTACATATTTTTTTATCCGGGTTGCTAACTCAATGGTAGAGTACTCGGCTTTTAAGTGCGGCTATGATCTTTCACACATTTTGATGAAGTAACGAATTCGTCCAGACTATTGGTAGAGTCTATAAGACCACGACTGATCCTGAAAGGTAATGAAGGAAAAAACAGCATGTCGTAATAAGATAGAATTTTGAGTTTATCCTTACTAGATCGTTACAAAATATTGTTTTGATTTTTTGAAGGGGACAAAAGAAATTTACATTTACAGTTTTGTCTAGTGAATAAATGGATAGAGTCCTCTGGCTCCAATTCTGGTAAAACAAAAAGCAACGAGCTTATGTTCTTAATTTGAATGATTACCCGATCTAACTATATGTTAAAAATAGATTAGTGCCTGATGAGGGAAAGGGTTCTCCTATGAGTGGACCATTGATTCTTTATTCTTCTTTTTTTTTATGAATCCTAACTATTCTCCATTATAGATTGGAGACAGATGTGTAGAAGAAAGAGTATACTGATAAAGAAAATATAATTTATTCCAAAATCAAAAGAGCTATTGGGTTGCAAAAATAAAGGATTTTTGACCCTCTTGTAATTATAATGAACATAAACCGATTGGATAGAACAAGATAGGAAAGAGATCCGTTGATTGGACTCCCAGTCTCAGGGTATATCTTTTTATACTTAGTATTTTTATACTTAGTATTATAT
>CANTAL010000476.1:70000-75000 GCA_947650365.1 Chamaelirium japonicum | reverse complement strand
AATCCGCCAAGATCTCTTCGTTAGTTGGGGGAAGAATCAGCACGAATCGGATTTTTTGAGGAACGTAGAGAATTTGATTTGGTTAGACAATGTGTGGTTGGTAAACCAGGATCGGTTTTTTAGCAAGGTACGGAATGTATTGTCAAATATTCAATATGATTCCACAAGATCCATTTTCGTTCAAGTAACGGATTCTAGCCAATTGAAAGGATCTTCTGATCAATCCAGAGATCATTTCGATTCCATTAGAAATGAGGATTCCGAATATCACACATTGATCGATCAAAGAGAGATTCAGCAACTAAAAGAAAGATCGATTCTTTGGGGATCCTTCCTTTCTTCAAACGGAAGGAACAGAGATAGAATCAGATCGATTCCCCGAAATGCCTTTTTGGATCTTCCTCAACGTCCCGGCTATTCACGGAACGTGAGAAGCAGATGAATAATCATCTGCTTCCGGAAGAAAATCGAAGATTTCTTGTGAATCCTACAAGATCAATTCGTTCTTTTTCTCTGACAGATGGTCAGAACTTCATCTGGTTCGAATCCTACTGAGAGGTCCACTAGAGATCAGAAATTTTTGAAGAAAAACAAGATGTTTCTTTTGTTCCTTCCAGGCGATCGGAAAATAAAGAAATGGTTGATATATTCAAGATAATTACCTATTTACAAAATACCGTCTCAATTCATCCTATTTCATCCGATCCGGGATCTGATATGGTTCCGAAGGATGAACCGGATATGGACAGTTCAAATAAGATTTCATTCTTGAACAAAAATCCATTTTTGATTTATTTCATCTATTCCATGACCGGACAAGGGGGGATACACGTTACACCACGATTTTGAATCAGAAGAGAGATTTCAAGAAATGGCAGATCTATTCACTCTATCAATTACCGGGCCGGATCTGGTGTATCATAGGGGATTTGCCTTTTCTATTGATTCCTACGGGTTAGAACCAAAAAAATTCTTGAATAAGGTATTCAACTCCGGAGATGAATCGAAAATCAATTTTTATTGATTCTACCTCCTCTTTTTATGAAGAGAATGAATCTTTTGATCGAAGGATCAGAAAAAAATCGGTCCGGATCTACTGCGGGAATGATTTGGAAGATCCAAAACAAAAAACGGCGGTATTTGCTAGCAACAACATAATGGAGGCAGTCCAATCAATATGGATTGATCCGAATCTGATTCAAATCCAATATAGCACCTATGGGTACATAAGAAATGTATCGAATCGGATTCTTTTTAATGAATAGATCCGATCGCAACTTCGAATATGGAATTCAAGGGATCAAATAGGAAATGATACTCTGAATCATATAACTATAATGAAATATACGATCAACCAACATTTATCGAATTTGAAAAAGGAGTCAGAAGAAATGGTTTGATCCTCTTATTCTCGAACCGAGAGGATCCATGAATCGGGATCCTGATGCATATAGATACAAATGGTCTAATGGGAGCAAGATTTCCAGGAACATTTGGAACATTTTCTTTCTGAACAGAAGAACCGTTTTCAAGTAGTGTTCGATCGATTACGTATTAATCAATATTCGATTGATTGGTCCGAGGCTATCGACAAACAAGATTTGTCTAAGTCACTTCGTTCTTTTTGTCTAAGTCACTTCTCTTTTTGTCCAAGTCACTTCCCTTTTTGTCCAAGTCACTTCCCTTTTTGTCCAAGTCCACTTCCCTTTTTCTTTGTGAGTATCGGGAATATCCCCATTCATAGGTCCGAGATCCACATCTATGAATTGAAAGGTCCGAATGATCAACTCTGCAATCAGTTGTTAGAATCAATAGGTGTTCAAATCGTTCATTTGAATAATTGAAACCCTTCTTATTGTATGATCATGATACTTCCCAAAGACCGAAATTCTTGATCAATGGAGGAACAATATTACCATTTTTGTTCAAAAAGATACCAAAGTGGATGATTGACTCATTCCATACTAGAAATAATTGCAGGAAATCCTTTGATAACACGGATTCCTATTTCTCAATGATATCCCACGATCGAGACAATTGGCTGAATCCCGTGAAACCATTTCATAGAAGTTCATTGATATCTTCTTTTTATAAAGCAAATCGACTTCGATTCTTGAATGATCCACATCACTTCTGGTTCTATTGTAACAAAAGATTCCCGCTTTTATGTGGAAAAGACCCGTATCAATAATTATGATCTTACATATGGACAATTCCTCAATATCTTGTTCATTCGCAACAAAATATTTCTTTGTGCGTCGGTAAAAAAAACATATTTTTTTTGAGAGAGAGACTATTTCACCAATGAGTCACAGGTATCTGACATATTCATACCTAACGATTTTCCACAAAATGGTGACGAAACGTATAACTTTGTACAAATCTTTCCATTTTCCAATTCGATCCGATCCATTCGTTCGTAGAGCTATTTACTCGATCGCAGACATTTCTGCAACACCTCTAACAGAGGAACAAATAGTCAATTTTGAAAGAACTTATTGTCAGCCTCTTTCAGATATGAATCTATCTGATTCAGAAGGAAGAACTTGTATCAGTATCTCAGTTTCAATTCAAACATGAGTTTGATTCACACTCCATGTTCTGAGAAATATTTACCATCCGGAAAGAGGAAAAAACGGAGTCTTTGTCTAAAGAAATGCGTTGAGAAACGGCAGATGTATAGAACCTTTCAACGAGATAGTGCTTTTTTCAAATCTCTCAAAATGGAATCTGTTCCAAACATATATGCCATGGTTCCTTACTTCGACAGGGTGCAAATATCTAAATTTCACCCTTTTAGATACTTTTTCAGACCCATTGCCCAATACTAAGTAGCAGTCAAAAATTTGTATCCATTTTTCATGATATTATGCATGGATCAGATATATCATGGCCAATTCCTCAGAAGATTCTTCCACAATGGACTCTGATAAGTGAGATTTCTGAGTAAGTGTTTACAGAATCTTCTTCTGTCCGAAGAAATGATTCATCGAAATAATGAGTCACCCGTTCCATTGATATGGACACATCTGAGATCAAAAAATGCTCGGGAGTTCCTCTATTCAATCCTTTTCCTTCTTCTTGTTGCTGGATATCTCGTTCGTATACATCTTCTCTTTGTTTCCGAGCCTCTATTGAGTTACAGACAGAGTTAGAAAAGATCAAGTCTTTGATGATTCCATCATACATGATTGAGTTGCGAAAACTTCTGGATAGGTATCCTACATCTGAACTGAATTCTTTCTGGTTAAAGAATCTCTTTCTAGTTGCTCTGGAACAATTAGGAGATTCTCTGGAAGGAATACGGGGTTCTGCTTCTGGTGGCAACCATGCTATTGGGTGGTGGTCCCACTTACGGGGTCAATCAATACGTTCTAAGAAGAAATATTTGAATATCAATCTCATTGATCTCATAAGTATCATACCAAATCCCCATCAATCGAATCACTTTTTCGAGAAATACGAGACATCTAAGTCGTACAAGTAAAGAGATCTATTCATTCATAAGAAAAGAAAAAACGTGAACGGTGATTGGATTGATGATAGAATAGAATCCTGGGTCGCGAACAATGATTCGATTGATGATGAAGAAAGAGAATTCTTGGTTCAGTTCTCCACCTTAACGACAGAAAAAAGGATTGATCAAATTCTATTGAGTCTGACTCATAGTGATCGTTTATCAAGAATTGACTCTGGTTATCAAATGAATTGAACAACCGGGATCAATTTACTTACGATACTTAGTTGACATTCATAAAAAGTATCTAATGAATTATGAGTTCAATAGATCCCTGTTTAGCAGAAAGACGGATATTCCTTGCTCATTATCAGACAATTACTTATCACAAACCTCGTGTGGGGTTAATAGTTTTCATTTCCCATCTCATGAAAACCCTTTTCGCTCCGCTTAGCCCTATCCCCTTCTAGGGGTATTTTAGTGATAGGTTCTATAGGAACTGGACGATCCTATTTGGTCAAATACCTAGCGACAAACTCCTATGTTCCTTTCATTACGGTATTTCCAAACAAGTTCCTGGATGACAAATCTAAAGATTATCTTATTGACGATATCGATATTGATGATAGTGACGATATCGATATTGATGACAGTGACGATATTGATGATGACCTTGATACGGAGCTGCTAACTATGACGAATGTGCCTAACTATGTATATGACGCCGAAATAGACCGATTTGATATCACCCTTCAATTCGAATTAGCAAAGCAATGTCTCCTTGCATAATATGGATTCCAAACATTCATGATCTGTATGTGAATGAGTCGAATTACTTATCCCTCGGTCTATTAGAGAACTATCTCTCCAGGGATTGTGACAGATGTTCCACTAGAAATATTCTTGTTATTGCTTCGACTCATATTCCCCAAAAAGTGGATCCCGCTCTAATAGCTCCGAATAAATTAAATACATGCATTAAGATACGAAGGCTTCTTATTCCACAACAACGAAAGCACTTTTTCATTCTTTCATATACTAGGGGATTTCACTTGGAAAAGAAAATGTTCCATACTAACAGATTCGGGTCCATAACCATGGGTTCCAATGCACGAGATCCCTTGTAGCACTTATCAATGAGGCCCTATCAATTAGTATTACACAGAAGAAATCAATTATAGAAACTAATACAATTAGATCAGCTCTTCATAGACAAACTTGGAATTTGCGATCCCAGGTAAGATCGGTTCAGGATCATGAGATCTTTTCTATCAGATAGGAAGGGCTGTTGCACAAAATGTACTTCTAAGTAATTGCCCCATAGATCCTATATCTATCTATATGAAGATGAAGAAGAAATCAAGTAAGGAAGGGGATTCTTATTTGTACAAATGGTTCTTCGAACTTGGAACGAGCATGAAGAAATTAACGATACTTCTTTTCTTTTGAGTTGTTCTGCCGGATTGGTCGCTCAAGATCTTTTGTCTTCACCCGGACCCGATGAAAAAAATGGGATCACTTCTTATGGCTTCGTTGAGAATGA